>ML778924.1:1106325-1118665 GCA_009831015.1 Picea engelmannii | reverse complement strand
TTTTTTTTTTTTTTTTGTTTGATGGTTCTTGTTTGTTTAGAATAAACTTGATCATCTGACGACTCCACTTCAAAATAATTTGACAAAGTATTCTTCAAGAAGGAACTCCATGTTTGCTTAGCTTCTTCCTTGAACCTAAAAGGGTTTTTGGAGGAGTTTAGGCAAGATTTCTTCTCGTAGGATCCTTGATAATTTTGGGTCCCAGTCCATTTCTATTAGATTTTATTTATTTATTTATTAATGAATCTAGTCTAGAAATGGATGATCTTTATAGACTTATAGATTTTTCTGCAATAAGCAGTTATCCGCGTGTGATTCCAGAAAAAAAAAACTTTACAAAATTTTCCTTGTTTTCGAAGAAATTTTATTAAGGTTAGAAGTCACGTTAACAGTGTTTTCCATTGTTTTTATAAATGGTGTCACAATGCCTTACATGGAGATTTATGAATGAAATTGTTTATCATGTCCTTTGATGATTATGATCTTGATTGGTTCACGAAACTCAAGGATAACCAAGTTAAAACTTACAAGGAATTGATTGATGCTTTTATGGAAAAATGGAATGAGGAACCTCCAGATATAAAAATAGTCAATTCAAATGTTAAGACAAATGCTTCTGTAGCTCCCATCGAGGAATTAATAGAGATTATTAAATCCATAGAGTTCATTTGTGTAAATCGATTAAAAATTGTGGAAGCTCACCTTGCCAGTGCAAGTAATTACATTGGATATTAAGATCTTATAGAGCTAGAGCTTCATAAAGAACATGAAAAATAATTTCATTTGGAAATTTTGGATGAGCCTATGAATGAGTTAGTGACTAATCTGTTGAAATAATGTAACTGCAAAGTGTATTCTAATTATTATTGTTGTATTATTCATTAGATCAATCCCCTATTGCGGATTGATCATGTCAACTATTATAAAAGATCAAATCCCCTTTTGCGGATTGGTCAAAACATAATTGTAATAGGTAGAATAAGAAGTCAGCCCCATAATATATTAAAGAGCTCATAGAATATATTAAAGGTGGTTATAACCACCCAGAAGAAGTTGGCCTTGCCAGTGAAGAGACATCTCCATCCAAACGTGCCAGAATTGTATAAATAAGGAGGCTAGCGCCTCACTTAGACACACACTCACTTGTTCATTGAGAAGCAAGTTTCGGAGCTGCAGAGAGAGAGAGAGAGAGAGAGAGAGAGAGAGAGAGAGAGAGAGATTCTTGGGAGAGGAATTTCTGTATTTGTTTGAGTTATCTCTTGGCATTGTATTGGCTATCTATAATAAAGAAGTTTTGTTGGGTTTTCTCCCCCATGAGGGTTTCCCAGGATAAATGATGTGTTTCTTGTGATTTTGTATTTCTCAATGATCCTATTTTATGCTGTTGTTATCTAGTGAAATGGTATTAGAGCTAAGCTGAAGAGAGCATCTTTCACAAGAGAAAAGTGAAAAACGTTACTATTGATGTACATGCAAATTAGGGCTTTTTGTTGATGAAGTATTCCAGCCTTAAAACCATCAAGAAAAGTGTGCCCTTCATCAAGGATCACTTTGGCATCCTTGGCGCAACTTTTCAGTGGCTAGATCTCTCGGAAAGTGAAACCCTAGTTTCACAAAGTACCAGAAGTACCCGAAAACCAGAATACCAGATGTACCAGAGTACCAGAGGTACTAGAAAACCAGAAGCACCAGTCTAGAAATCCGCAGATCAAGTTTGGAGGGGTAAAAGTTGGATTTTCTCAGATCCAAACACACCAGGCTACTCGCCTCAGCCAAGCGCACCTCCTGGTAAGTTCAGAATTTAATTTTGAGCATTTTCATTTTTGGACATTTTCCTAGCTCCAGGTAAAAGATGTCTGCAAGCACAAAGCTTGTTGACAAGCTGGAAGGTGTGGAAAACTTCTGTTCCTGGAAGTATAGGATTGGTCTTATTCTTGAAGAGAATGACCTAGCAAGATTCGTCAAAGAAGAAGTGTTGGAACCTGACGATGTTGCAGACAAAGCAAAGCATCAGAAGGACATGATCATGGCCAAAAGAATCATTGTAGATTCAATCAAGGATCACTTGATTCCTTATGTGTCATCAAAGAAGACTTCGAAAGAAATGTTTGATGCCCTAAACAGACTATATGAATGAAAGAATATAAACCAGAAGATGAATCTAAGAACTCAGCTCAAGAATACAAGAATGCAGAGAGGAGAATCAATCTAGGAATATTTCTCTAGAATATCATAATTCAAAGAAAAACTAAAAGTGATTGGAGATACCATAGACGAAGACGAACTCATAATGATGACCCTTAATGGTCTCACACGACCTTAGGATGCATTCATCCAAATGATTTGTGCCAGAACGAAGAAACTAAAATTTGACGGTCTATGGGAAGAATGCATTCAAGAAGAAACAAGAGTAGCTAACCAAGATGCTTCACTAGCAAGAGATGAAGATCAAGCCCTAGCTACTCACTAAAGGAGGAAGAAAAAAGTCTTACTTCCAGAAAGAAACTCATAAAGAGTCTCACTCCAAAACAAATTTAGTCATAAAGAATCTCATCCAAAGAGATTCCAGAAGAAAGGACAACGAAAGGAAAAAGATATGCTAGCCTAGTACTATGCTTCTAGCTTAATTGCTGTGACATAAAGCCAGTCTATTATTGTGTTTCCAACTTAATTGTTGTGTTGAGATATGCTAGCCTAGTACTGTGCTTCCAGTTTTTTGCTGTGACGTAAAGCCAGTCTAGTATTGTGTTTCTATCTTAATTGTTGTGATGAGATATGCCAGCCTAGTATTGTGCTTCCAGCTTAATTGTTGTGACGTAAACCTAGTTTAGTATTGTGTTTCCAGCTTAATTACTGTGATGAGATATGCCAACCTAGTACTGTGCTTCCAACTTAATTGTTGTGACATAAAGTCAGTCTAGTATTGTGTTTCCAGCTTAATTGTTGTGTTGAGATATGCCCACCTAGTACTGTGCTTCCAACTTAATTGTTGTGATGTAAAACCAGTCTAGTATTGTGTTTCCAGATTAATTGTTGTGTTGAGATATGCCAGCCTAGTGCTATTCTTCCAACTTAATTGTTGTGACGTAAAGCCAGTCTAGTAATGTGTTTCCAGCTTAATTGTTGTGTTGTGATTCCAACTTAATTGTTGTGTAGTGTGCCAGCCTCGTGCTGTGATGATGAGCCATCATCGTGCTGTGATGATGATTCCATTCCATTGAGAATGATGATGTTGCCGATGAGAAAAACTTCCGATGATTTATAGATATGTCAGTCAGTGTTCCAAGATGATATTGATGATGATGTCCTCTCACCCACCTGATGTTGTTGATGATGTTGTCCTCTCTCTCGCCTGATGTTGTTGTAGAATACCCTTCTTGTTAAGGGGGAGTGTTGAAATAATGTAACTGCAAAGTGTATTCTAATTATTATTGTTCTATTATTCATTAGATCAATCCCCTATTGCGGATTGATCATGTCAGCTATTGTAAAAAAACAAATCCCTTTTGCGGATTGGTCAAAACATAATTGTAATAGGTAGAATAAGAAGTCGACCCCATAATATATTAAAGAGGTCCCATAATATATTAAAGGTGGTTATAACCACCCAGAAGAAGAAGTCGACCCTGCCAATGAAGAGACATCCATCCACACATGCCAGAATTGTATAAATAAGGAGGCTAGCGCCTCACTTAGACACACACTCACTTGTTCATTGAGAAGCAAGTTTCGGAGCTGCAGTTGGAGAAGAGAGAGAGAGAGAGAGAGGCACATTCTTGGGAGAGGAATTTCTGTATCTGTTTGAGTTATCTCTTGGCATTGTATTGGCTATATATAATAAGGAAGTTTTGCTGGGTTTTCTCCCCCATAAGGGTTTCCTAGGATAAATGATGTGTCTCTTGTGATTGTGTATTTCTCAGTGATCCTATATTATGTTATTGTTATCTAGTGAAATGCAAAGAACTCTAATAATAGATTAAACCTTAACATAATCAAGAGGAAACAAAGGAATTTGAGTTTGAAGTTATTGAATATCCAGATAATTCAAATCCCTACTTGTCTCCCGAAGAATCCATCTCTTCAGAAAAGATCTTCAACAACATTGATGAAAACAGTGAAGCGGTTTCCTTGACAATTCCACTTCCAACCTTCCAACCATTAGATGACCCAATAGAAGATAATGGGAATGTGGAATGCAACTTCAGTTTACAAATTCCAGATCATTACAAATAGTGGTTGGCCTTCCACCATGACGATCATATGCATAAATCTATCAAAAGTTTACAAGGTTTGTCATACTTCAAAGGAAGACACATGTAGCTTGGGTGGTCCATTCTCAAGAAAAACCCCAAATTGATAAACCTTGGAAAATGATCTTCAACGACTCACCCTGGACATGGACTTTTTAGACACCTGGGGTTTTACCGCATCCATAATGTGGTCAGTCATAATTCTTTCCACTTTATCCACTTGGATGGTGAGCCCATGAATATTCCAAGGAATGACCAACAACTCAAGCTATTTTTCAAATGATGAGCAACTTGATGTCTAAAGGGCACCCTTTGCAACGTATCTCTAACATTTTTTCCTTTTTGATTCTTTCAATTTTGTTATTATTTCATTTATATATATAATTCATTGTATAGTCATTTTATTTATGTGATTATTGTCAATATCATTTCATTTATTGGTTATTGTTTTCACATGTACTTATGTTGGTTATTGGTGAGAACTTTGTTTTGCAAATTATGAGGTTCTTGTATGCTCACTTTCCAAAAGATTGAGCACACGTCCCCATGTAGAGTCAAATGTTGACCACCTATTTCAACTAGGTGTCAATGTCATGTACCATAGCTATGTACCTTGTGGTACAACATATTTGAAGACTTATGGTTGAGCAGGTCAATTATGCCCCCAAAACTTCTTTCTTTGTATTCGGAATATCCGCTCCCCTGCGTAAGATAATAATGTAATATGTTAGCATGGATCAATTTTTAGTTAGTTGTATAGGACTTTATCATTAGGGAAGTCTTTTCATTGAGTGTTTTTTTTCTCAGGTAATTAATCTCACTTACCAACGATTTTAATTATCCTTGAGTTTTTCACTCAAATAATATTCCAAAGTGGTGAAATGTGTCCTAATGATCGATCACAAGGGGTGACTAAGGTTTATAAGTGTTTTAAATGACCATGCTAGACATCTCATAGAGTCTTGTGAAATTTCTTTAAGTTTTGATGAGATTTTTTAATAATTAAAATTTTCCATAAATTGGAAATTTTAATTATTTTTTATGAAAAATGTAAAAAATTGGTCCTTGTGGATTTTGTATATGGGTGTGAGTACTCAAATCAAATGTATTATGACCCCCTACACCCTTGGACAAAGTTTCAGCTCAATTGGACAAGTTTTTCTAGGTCATTGTTCATGAGGAGTCCAAGTCATTCAAAAGTAAACAAATAATTGGTTAAGGTAAAAAGCCAAAAAAAAATGAAAAAAGTGTCTAAAGTCATGAGGGAGAGTGGGGAAATGATTTCTAATGTATTTCCTAAGTTGGAAAAGTGAAAATCCACTTAAAAGATCCCCCCATGCCAAACCAACAACCAAAAATGAGTCTCCCTAGTGAAGAGTGTGTCTCCCTTCCTCATGAACTTGGGGAAAGTAAAAAATTAAAGTGAAAAAAGTGCCAAAACCCTAAGTGAGCCCTTCCTATAGCCTAACCTCATGTTTGAAAAGTCGAAAAGGGGTTTTCTCCCTTCACATCTCACCCTTCAAACCCTAACTCACTACCAAAACCCTAAAAGTGTCTATTTCTTGACTTGTTCTCTCTCTTTTGGATGGATGACACTTGTAACTCATCCAAGAGGGGTCTCTCCTCTCTCCCTCATATAAAAAGAATCCTCCCTCCTCATTTTGACATGAGTTTTCTCACAACAACTCTATTATGCCAAAATCTCTCTCATTATCTCCAATTTTCTTCTTTGTAATTTTGCTGCAATTTTTTTGCAGCCAAATCTTGTGGATAATAAAGGTGAAGCTTTGGAGGATCTCTTGTGTCTTGTGGATTATTCTTGGAGATATTGAATGGTGTTCTTTTTAATCTAATATTGTTGCAATTTTTTTTGTATTTCCTTGCTTGCATTGTTCCACTTGGAGACCCAAACAAATTATTTTGTTTTGGGATAGATTGGTAGTCGTATTGCTATTAATATGTGTGGGTTGTTTCTACTTGGGTTTGTAAAGTATTTTGCAAGCCATTTGGATAAACTCACCTTGTTTTATTTTGTAGCAAAGATTTACATATCAACAGGTTACCATAGGCTTGGAGGAGTGGATTTGAGATCTGGAAATTCACTTGTTCAACCATCCAAAGCTTCATTTTATTTTATGTTTTCATTTTCAACCACTTATCATTCATTTTCAAACATTATTCTTCTCTAATATTCCAATCTAAACTTCATTTACATGTTCATGTTTTTAGATAATAATTTATGTTTTATGTACTAACAAAAACCAACTTGTTTAAAGTCCTTTCTAACATTTTCCAACAAGAAAAACTTCTTGTTTTTTTGCATGTTTTCGTCAGTTTAAGTAGAATTGTTACTTGTTTTTTGTCTCAAATAACTCAAGGAAGCATCCAAGAGTTGTGGTGTCAAACCACTTTCCCCCTCTAACTTTCTAAAGCATTGTGAGCAGCCCAAGATAATCTCTTGGGCTTGCATTCTCTATACTTTAATTTTCAAATATGTAAATAGTAATTTAGTTGTCGCATATCACCCACACCTTGCATAGTGCTTGGCTTTGCCATCTATGCAATATCGTGAAGTCTAGTTTAAAAAATTAATTTTTTGCTTTTGTTTAAGATTGTTGCCCCACTTCTCCCATAAAGAGAAGGTTGAGTGGCTAGGTTAGTTTGTTTGATTTCATTTCATATTATTTTGTTTACCCACCTTGGCACAAAATCAATAGGCTTGTCCTCCACATTGTTCCATAGTTGTGAGGTTGTTATTTATTTTCAATTTATTTCATTTAATAAATTGTGCCCACACTTTGCATTATGCTTGGCTTTGGCAACCTTGCAATATCATGAAGGCTAGTTTAGTTTCATTTAATTGCAAAGTAATCAAATTGGTGCCACATATTCCCTCCTCTTGCCACTTTGTGGATCTTGGGTAACTAAGAAAGGGCAAAGGACCGTGTGGCTAGATTAATTAGGCACCCAATCTATTATTGTTTCAACAATAAAAAAATGCGACTTGGGAAGCTAAAAGGGGTTGAAGTCGGGGACAGTTTCATGGCACTACGTGTCCTCCTTGTTGAGCGCGCAAGCATTCTGGATTTGACCTGTGGAGCTAGGGAAGAGTCTTAATTGTTCTTCTTATTGAGCACCCAACACTTCCTTTTGGTTGAGAGAATAAGGACTTGGGGTAGTCACATAGTTTAGGATTGCTACAATTCACATTAAATCCCCCTAAGCTCAAGAGATACTTAGAAACTTACTAAAATCAACCTACACAATTTTCACAACATTTGCATTCCAAGTTTTTCTTTTACTCTTTAAGCACTTTACTTTTCATCAAATTTCTTTCATGTGAATATTTGTTTCTAAGCATTATTTATTTCAAGTATGCTTTATTCATTTGAGCATAATTGTTCTAAGTGTAAAGTTATCCCTCATATTCTTTGTATAAATATTTTGCAAGCTTGTTTCATACTTGTAGAGTAGTATTTCTTTATTATATGTCTCAATAATTCAATTTTGATAATATTTAGGAACTAGTCTGATTGTTGTTTTCTAAATAAAGGTTTTCATGTCATTTAAAAGAATTGCATAATTGCATTTGTTGTTTTTCATTGGTTTGGGTCTCCTAAATTGATAATCTAATTAAATCTTAGAACCTTAATAACAAAACTTCACATAGTTTAATAGGGTCTACCCCCCTTGGCTTCCCTAGGAGTGAGCCTAGACGGAAGAGGTCTAAATTCGAGGTGACAATGGGTCTAGACTTAGGTTTGTGTCTCAAAGAACACACCAAGTGGGTTGGAGACTTCTCCATGATTGTAGGTTTGTATAAGGACAACAACATCTTTGGTGTCGTTGTTGGGGACAAGTATTTTTATTCCCAGAATACGACTTTTTGTTTTTGTTTTGTTTGATGTTTCTTGTTTGTTTAGAATAAACTTGATCATCTGGTGATTCCACTTCAAAATAATTTGACAAAGTATTCTTCAATAAGGAACTCACAATTTTCTTAGCTTCATCCTTGAACCTGCAAGGGTTTTTGGAGGAGGTTAGGCAAGCTTTCTTCTCATAGGATCCTTGATAATTTTGGGTCCCAGTCCATTTTTGTTAGAATTTTTTGTTTTTTTTGCTTAATGAATTAGTCTAGAAATTGATTATCTTTATTGATTTTTCTGCAATAAGTGGTTATCCACACGTGATTCCAGAAAAAAACTTTACAAATTTTTCCCTTTTTTCGAAGAAATTTTATTAAGGTTAGAAGTCACGTTAACAAGGTTTCCCATTGTTTTTATAAATGGTGTTACAATTCCTTACATGAAGATATAGGAATGAAATTGCTTATCTTGTCCTTTGATGATGATGATCTTGATTGGTTCACAAAACTCAAGGATAACCAAGTTGAAAATTAAAAGGAATCATGCTTTTATGGGAAAATGGAATGAGGAGGAACCTCTAGATATAAAAACAGTGAATTCAAATGTAAAATAGATGTTTGAACAACTCCCATCGAGGAATTAACAGAGGTTATTAAAGCCACATAATTCATTTGTGTAAATTAGTTAAAAGTATTGGAAGCTCGCCTTGCCAGTGCAAGTAATTACATTGGATATTCAAATCTTATAGAGCTAGAGCTTCACAGAGAACATGAAAATGAATTTCATTTGGAAATTTCGGATGAGCCTACAAATGAGTTAGTGATTGATTAAGAGGAAACAAAGAAATTTGAGTTTTAAGTTATTGAATATCTAGATAATTCAAATCCCCACCCACCTCTCGAAGAGTCCATCTCTTTTGAAAAGATCTTCGACAACCTTGATGAAAACAGTGAAGCGATTTCCTTGACAATTCCACTTCCAACCTCCCAACCATCAGATGACCCAATACAAGATAATGGGAATGTGGAAGGCAACTTCAATTTACAGATTCCATATCATTACGAATAGTAGTTGGCCTTCCACCATGACGGTCATATGCATAAATTTATCAAAATTTTACAAGGTTTGCTAGAATTCAAAGGAAGACACATGTGGCTTGGGTGGTCCATTCTCAAGAAAAACTCCAAGTTGATAAAACTTGGAAAAGGATCTTCAATGAATCACCCTAGATAGGGACTTTTTAGACACCTGGGATCTTACCGCATCCATAATGTGGTCGATCATAATTCTTTCCACCTTATCCACTTGGATGGCGCACCCATGAATATTCCAAGGAATGGTCAACAACTGAAGCTATTTTTCAAATGATGAGAAACCAGATGTCCAAAGGGGCACCATTTGTAATGTATATCTAACCTTTTTTCCTTTTTGATTCTTTCAGTTTTGTCATTATTTCATTTATATATATATAATTCATTGTATAGTCATTTCATTTATGTGATCATTCTCAATATAATTTCATTTATTGGTTATTGTTTTCACATGTACTTATGTTGATTATTGGTGAGAAATTTGTTTTGTATATTCTGAGGTTCTCATATGCTCTCTTTCCAAAATATCAAGCACACGTCCCCATGTGGAGCCAGATGTTAACCACCTATTTTAACTAGGTGTCAACATTTTGTACAATGAAGATATGTGTTGGAGTTACTTCACACACACCTATGATTTTTTTTTCCTAAGGTTTTTCCTTGTTTATTAGTTATAATTAGTCATTATCCAGTCTCCTATAATTTAGGGGAGAATATTCCATCTGGAGAATATTCTCTTTCAGTGGACACTTCAGTTTGACTAGTTGAGTTGAGTTTAGATGCTGCATTGGTTTTGTCACCATGCAACATTGGGATCATCACCATGATAATTCAACCTTGCCTTGCTATCATCACCAGAGTGGCGCATTAGCCTTGATTCCCTGAGTTAACTCCTCACTACTCTCTATTCAGTCAGTTAACTGAAGACTAGTTGACTAGTTAACTCAACTAGGTCACAGTTCACTCCCGTAACTACCTGAGAGACTAGACTAGGTGGCAATTCACTCCCGTAATTGTTGGTGTGTGTTCAAATCACTCTTAACCACCACTATGGTGCATTGGTTATCCTCAAGTCGAACTCATTGAGTTATACAGAGTATATCATGTGTAAATTATTCATTATTCATAACGGTTAATGAGAATTCTTCCATTCTTTCTCTTCTCCTTCTTCTTTCTCAAATTCTCTTTGAAAATGTGTGTATTATTGTTTAGCTAGATCTATTATGTGCAGGTTCAACACATTTACATGGTATCAGAGCCGACAGACTGCTAAGAAAAAGATACACCAAATTTTTTTGCAGGTACACAAGATTGAAGACAACAGAAAGATGGAATTCCAAAAATAATTCATTCTTACACCTTACAACTATTTTGCATGGAAGGAGAAAATAACCATACATATTTGATCCAGAGGGTTGTACAGGTTAACCATGAATATAGATACAAAGCCGACATCAGCCATAGAAAAATCCAAGTACTTAAATCGCATGGATGAGGCACTCAGAACAATTTGCAGTCTTATTTCTCCCGATCTCCTTTTTCACATATCTTCCTATAAGACTCCCAATGAAGCCTGGAAAACCTTGGAAGGGATATTTGGAAAATATGATGAGATGAGGGGATACATACTGGAGGTGGAGCTTCTCACATTGGATAAAAAAAGCTTCAACAATATCCAATATTTATTTACAAAATTCAAGGATTTATTGTCGCAACTCAAAGCTTGCGGGGTTGATAAATCAACGAAGGAGAAACAAATGGTTCTCACCATTCTCTTCAAGCTTGGTCCTAAATTATCTGTATTCGTATCCACATTACATATTGTCAGATTCGCCTCTGGAGCCACCTGGAATATGCCTTCTCTTGAGGACTTTATCTAATCCCTGACACAAAAGCAAACAAAGCTCATCAACATGGGCACAATCAAAGGCCCAAGGGCGCATGCACTCACTGTGCATGATGGCAGCCACAAATATCAGAAATATAAAGATAAATATAAATGGAAATCTCATGCACATCCGAAGAAGGAAGGGTACACAAAACCCTTCACTGATGCCTCTGGATCCAAAGGGGAAAAGGGAAGAAAAGGGGAGAAATGCACGTATTGTCACAAATGATTCCATTCAGAATCTGCATGCATGCAAAAACAAATAGATTTGATGTCTCAAATACTTTAGAAAAACAACCTTGGATATCGCATCCCCGAGGGTGAAAAGAAGAAGAAGCCAGAAGATCCGAATTCTAAGAAAGACAATTCTAGCCATGCCTTGATTGCCATTAACTCCTCTCTCGATGCTTGGATTGTTGATTCAGGAGAATCACATCACATGGATGCCTCAAAATTATTTTATTCTTCTTTGGATGCATGAAAAGGTCCTCCTATTCTGATGGGGGACAAATCTTCTGTCGAAGTCATCGACAAAGGAAGGATTGAACTCACCAATGGAAGCTTCGAGAATGTGTTGCATGTTCCCAATCTTTCTGTCAACCTTCTCTCTGTGTATCAGATGAAAAATTACGGCACTGGAAATAAAGTCATATTCACAAAAAATTACGTGGACATATACGACATGCAAACCAACTCCAAGGTTTCTACCGGTGAGGTAAATCATCAGTCTAGATTGTATACTTTTTCTGAATTCATTGAACCTGATTCTTCTTTACTGCTTACTCATGCTGATGAAAGTAGTAGGATATGGCACGAAAGGTTTGGACATTTGAATTTTAGATACATGCAACAACTTAGCAAGAAAAAATTAGTTGATGGTCTACCAGACATCCATTTCTCCAAGGCAGTATGTGAGGGATGTGTTCTCGGAAAACACCCTCAAGATAAATTCGACAAAGGAAAGTCTCAGTGATCTTCCGCACCTTTAGATCTGATCCACAATGACCTCATGGGTCCTTTTCCACATCCATCGATCAACAAAGGGAGTTTTTTTCTCATTTTTGTTGATGATTTCTCATGTTTTACATGGATCTACTTTCTCAAGAAAAAATTCGAGGTCTTTCAACACCTAAAAGATTTCAAATACCTGGTTGAGACACAGTCCAGAAAGAAGATCAAAGTCCTCCAAATTGATAATAGAGGAGAGTATGTAAATCATGAGATCCATAATAGTTTCCATGAGGT
>ML778924.1:1042605-1076679 GCA_009831015.1 Picea engelmannii | reverse complement strand
AAGAAATGCTTGACTAAGAGATACTATGACAAGAAAATGAAGGAGTTCTTTGAACTCAAGCTTGGGAGTATGACCATAGATGAATATGAGAGAAGGTTTTTAGAACTGTTGAAGTATGTATCTTTCATCAAGGATGAGACAGTCAAAATTCAAAGGTATTTGAGTGGATTTCCATCATCCATCAGTGACAAAATACAATATGATGATCCCAAGACATTGGAAGAGACCATAAGGCGAGCTAAATGCCTATATGATCAACAAAAAGCAAGGCCAACTTTCCAAAAGGCTTGGGAAGACAAAAATAAATTCAATATGGATTAGAGGAAGAAGGGAGCTAAGCCACCATTCTTCAGAAATAATCCACAGGGACATCAAACGCCTAAAGAACCCAGAACGATTGACACAGAGAGTCAAAGGCCAAGGCAACCACCTATTCAATGTTGGGGTTGTAAAGGAGATCATATGTTCAAAGATTGTCCTCACAGAGGTGAAAAAGTAAGGGTTGTTCACAATGTACAAGAAGCTGAAACAATGGAGGACATGGGAAAAAATGTGCCAAGGATATATGCAGCCCTGGAAAACAAGAAAGCAGAGCATTAGTCCCACATGATTGAAGTGGAAGGTATGATCAACAACCAAAACATTGCTATTTTAATTGATTCAGGAGCTAGTCATAGTTATATAGACCTTAAGATGGTGGAAAGTTTGCAATTTCCAAGAAGCAAGCATGGGGAATCTTGGTTGGTGCAGCTTGCTATAGGAGCCAAAAGAAAAGTTAATGAGATGGTTAAGTCATGCCTCATGGACATGAATGTACTGAACACCAAGGCATATTTGAACATCTTGCCTTTAGTTTCCTATGACTGTCTAGTTGGGATGGATTGGTTGGCCCAACATCATGCTCTCATAGACTATCATAACAAAGAATTTACTTGCTTGGATGAGGAAGGGAACCAAAGGAAAGTGCAGGGAATTCCCAGAGCAGTAACCATAAGAGAAATTTAAGCATTATAGCTGAAGAAATGTTACAGGAAAGGGTGTCAAATATTTGCAACTCATATGGAAGAGACACCTAAAGACAAGGTGCCAAATATGGAAGATTATGCAATCCTGGAAGAATTTGAAGATGTGTTCAAAGAAGTACCAGGACTACCCCAAAAAAGAGACATTGATTTCTCTATAAATCTAATGTATGGAGCAACTCCAATGTCAAAGACTCCTTACAGAATGAGTACACCAGAATTGAAGAAGTTTCAAATGCAGCTTGAAGAAATTCTGAAGAAGGGGTATATATGCCCAAGTGTGTCACCTTGGGGTGCCCCAGTATTGTTTGTGAAAAAGAAAGATGGAACATTAAGATTGTGCATTGACTTCAGACAATTGAATAAAGTGACTGTTAAGAACAAGTATCCTTTGCCAATGATTGATGATCTCTTTGATCAATTGAATGATGCAAAGATATTTTCAAAGATAGATCTCAGATCAGGATACCATCAGGTAAGGATTAAAGAGGAATATATCAACAAGACCGCCTTCAGGACAAGGTATGGTCATTATGAGTTCACAGTGGTGCCATTTGGGTTGTCAAATGCATCAACTATTTTCAAGTGCTTAATGAATGGTGTTTTCCGAGAATATCTAGACAAGTTTGTCATTGTCTTTTTGGATGTCATTCTTATATATTCTAAGTCATAGGAAGAGCATGAACAACATTTGAGGATGGTGTTGCAATTATTAAGGGAGCATCAATTGTATGCCAAATTGAGCAAGTGATCATTTTATCAGAAACACATTCATTATTTGGGGCATATCATTTCAAAGGAAGGGATAGAAGTAGATCTTGAGAAGATAGAATCCATTAGAGAATGGTCAGCGCCAAAGAATGTGACAGAGGTGAGATCATTCATGGGTATTGCAGGCTATTACATGAGATTTATTGAAGGATTCTCAAAGATTGCACACCCAATCACTTCCTTGCAGAGAAAGGGTGTGAAGTTTCAATGGACATTGGATTGTGAAAAGAGTTTCCAACACTTGAAACAACTATTGACAAGTGCTCCAATACTAGGGATTGCAGACCCAAATGAAGACTTTATTGTATGCACATATGCATGTAATGAAGGACTTGGTGGAGTCCTCACTCAAAATGGGTTTGTTATATGTTATGAATTAAGGAGGTTGAAGGAGCATGAAAGAAACTATGCCACTCATGATTTGGAGTTGGAAGGCATAGTGCATGCCTTAAGGAAATGGAGACACTACCTCATGGGAAAAAGGTTCGAGCTCAGAACAAACCACAATGGTCTGAAATATTTATTTGATCAGCCAAATCTAAATGCTAGGCAAAGCAAATGGTTAGAATTTCTAAGCGAATATGACTTTGATATAAAGCATATCAAGGGGAAAGAGAACAAAGTGGCCGATGCACTCAATAGAAGAGTACATGAATTGCATGCTACAACCATTAGCATGTACCAATCATATTTGAAAGACAAAATTATAGAAGCTGCCAAATCAGATTTGCAATACAAGGAATTAGTGGCAAAATTACAACAAAGTAATTTGCAATAGAAAATTGAAGAATACAAGCTAGATTATGAGGAAATTATTATGTACATGGGCATAATTTATGTACCAAATTCTAATGAATTGAAAAATCTGATATTGAGAGAAATGCATAATGCACCTTATGTTGGGCACCCAGGATATCAGAAAGCAATTGCAGCTGTCAAGAGCCAATATTATTGGCCAGGCACGAAGAAAGAAGTGGCAGATTTTATTGCCATATGTTTGGAATTTCAAAAGGTAAAGGCTGAGCATAGACACCCAACTGCATTGCTACAACCATTACCCATTCCTGAGTGGAAATGGGAAGTTGTAACGATGGATTTCATCACCAAACTACCCAGAACAAACAAGCGACATGATTCTATCATGGTAGTGGTGGATAAGCTTACTAAAGCTACCCATTTTGTTCCAGTTAAGCTCACTCACAAGGAAACGAACATTGCTGATGTTTATATGAAATAAATTGCTAGATTACATGGCATACCCAAGACAATTGTGTCTGACAGAGATCCAAAATTTACCTCAAAATTTTGGAAAGGATTATTTAATGGATTTGGAACAAATTTGTATTTTAGTACAACCTATCATCCAGAATCAGATGGACAAACAGAGAGGGTGAATCAAGTGATTGAAGATGTGTTGAGGATGTATGTGATGGATAAACCATCAAAATGGGAAGACTACCTACACTTGGTAGAGTTTGCTTACAACAATGGGTACCAAGCATCTCTAAAGATGAGTCCATTTGAGGCACTTTATGGAAGAAAGTGAAACACTCCAGTAAGTTGGGATAACCCAACAGATAGGGTAGTGGTTGGACCAGATTTGCTCAGGGAAATGGAGGAGCAAATGATAAAAATAAAGCAAAATTTAAAGGCTTCCCAAGACAGGCAGAAAAGTTGTGCTGATAAAGGAAGAACTTACAGGGAATTTAATGTGGGAGACCATGTATTTTTGAAAGTAAAAGCCAATAGAAGTTCCCTGAAGTTGGGAAACTGTTCAAAGTTGGTAGCTCGTTATTGTGGGCCATTTGAAATCCTAGAGAGGATCGACCCAGTTGCTTATATGATTGCATTGACTACATCTATGTATGTTCATAATGTATTCCATGTATCATTGCTAAAGAAATATATACCTGATGCTAATCATGTTATTGTTTGGAATGTGTTTCAGGTGGAGAAAGAAGGCGCTTTTTGAGTGCATCCGGTGTGCATTCTAGACTGAAAAATCAAGCAGCACCAGAATTGATCCATAGGGCTTGTAAAGGTCCAATGGACCTGGTACGGTCCTGAGGACACTACTTGGGAGCACGAGGATGCAATGCGGGCAGAATACCCGCATCTTTTTGAGAATTTTTGAAAATTTTGTTGTATATGGGTACATGATGCACTGAGGACAATGCATAAATAAGGGGAGGGAATTGTAATATCCCTCGGTCGAACCCAAGTGTAAATATAATGTAAGTGTACTTAAGTTGGTGAGCTGTTTTGACATCATTTTGTAATGCACCTTTCATGGCATAGTGCACACATGTACTGCGCAGTAAAATGATGTAGTGTGCACATTCTCGGATACCGCACATAGTAACTAAAGTGCGCACAATATGGAGGTCAGTGGGAATTTTGTATATGATATTTGTTATAGGTTGGTGAACTAGTTATTATAAGTTGGGATGCTATTGTTTTGGAATTAGGCCAGAGTGCCTAGATGTTAAAGGCCAGTGTGCCTATTTTGTATATGTCTCATGATTAATATAAAATACATCGCTGCGCACAGACCAACCACAATAAAAGAGATGGGGGACTAAACTCCACCAGTTAGGGAAATGGAAGGCCAAAAGTTAAGGGAAAGGGCTAAGCTAGAGAGCTTAAGCCAAAAAGGAATATTATATTAATATTTATTAAAACATAAAGTATGGATAATTATTTTATCCTAAGTTCCAAAGTTGCGGACAAGTGGGCCAAAGTAGTTCCCAACATGACAAGTGTCAAGTTGGAAACATGAATACATATTGTTGGGACTTAGCTCATTTTCACATCTCTCCATCATTCAGACCATCATCTCTCCCATGATTCCTTGAGCATACAACCATGAATCCATGACCATTTTTCACTCACGCAGTTCGTTATCCTTCGGACATTCATTTCACTATACCAGAACTATATCCATAGCCATATATATGTTTGTGTAGCTGGTTAGCTTGGGAGCTGGACTGAAGAAGCGGGTTGTCAGGCTCGTGGGATATTGAAGAGGCAGGTTGTCAGGCCCGTGAGCAATTATCTGGGTGAGAGAATTGTTGGGAATTGATTTCCTGAAGGTGCTAAACTACAACTACAGGGTTCAGAGACTTCCTGTCTAACCTGTTGCTGAAGCCCGGAAGGGAAGTGGGGCAACCAGAGGACTGTTGAGCAGAGAAGAAGCATACTTCCTGGGGTGGGACATGCATGTGGAGAATGCGGGACTGTAGGTTGTCAATTGAGTAAGCACCCAAGACAGAGTCTTTCCTATTGTTTATGAGCCTATAGCCTGGTTAGGAATTCCTTTACCTGGGTGGAGTTTAGTCCCAGCTCGGGGGTGACTCACTGTTGAGAGTGATGAATAGTGTAGTCTAAGGATGGGAGGTTCGTGGATGGTCTGCACGCAGTTGGTGACATTCTTACCAAGATAAGTACCAATTGTGTGATAAATTTACATGCTGCATTGTTATTTACATGCTTATTTTATGGGTTTATCATATGTGTGGTTATAACCGTTTGGAATTTTTGGGTATTTCCTGTATATGCTGCATGACTATGTTTACTGTTATTACCATGTGAATTCATGCCAATAAGTAATGTATTTGTATGTTATGTTTTATATATGAAGCTCCGACAAGAATGTTGTGTGTGTATGTTTTAAATGCATGCAGTTAGATAAAATTTATGTGGCATAGTTCAGTTGGGTGCTGGGTATGTCATAGTATATTCCGCAGTGAGAGAACGAAAGTTTTCCCTCATGTAGCATGGCCCGACCATGGGTGACCGGGGATGTTACATAGATCCAACAGAGGATAAAGATACTTCTAGGCACTCTAACTCCTTTTCAGAAACCCACGATGCATCTTCAAAGCCCCTGTTTCTCCACTTAACTAAATATTCAATATACTCTTTATTTTGGGTCTTCTTGTGAATCCTCTTCATCAAAACTTGTTCCAATTATTTATTTGGTTTAACAGGTAGTTTTTTCTTCCATTCATCTAAGGTATCTTATTCATCATTATCGTCTCCCTCATGAAACCCGTACAAGTTAACCACATTGAATATTGGAGAATTGTCAAAATCTTCAGGTAATTCTAACTTGTATGCATTATCATAAATCTTTCTCAAAATTCTGCATGGTCCAATTTTCTTGTAGTTAAGCTTACTATACATACCTCTTAGAAATATTTAATTCCTCAAGTGTGCCATTACCGATTCTCCTTCTTCAAAAAAATTTCATCTTCTTCGTATATCTACTCCTTCTTTATACTTGGTATTTCTCTGCTATAGATTTGTCTAAACCTACTCATGCATTTCCTGCATGCTCTCTGCAAATTTACTTGTATCAACACTCGTTTTGTCCTCTAGATTGAGAAAATTAACCAAATCAACAACTCCTTTCAGTGACATGCCATAAACAATCTGAAATGGACTATTTCCTATAGATATGTTAACAGAATCATTATGAGCAAATTAAGCCTATGCAAAGATCAAATCCCATTGTCTTAGCTTCCTCCCACTCATATTTCTTAAAAAATTTCCAAGACTTTGGTTCACCACCTTGGTCTATCCATTAGTTTAAGGATGATATGCAGAATTGTATACCAATTTGAAAGCCATATTTTTCAAAATTATCCTCCAAAAATTCCCAAGAAATCTCGTATCCCTATTAGAAGTGATACTTCTCGGTAGCCCATGTAATCTCACAATCTCTCTGAAAAATAAAGAAACTTTAGTAGCATCATTAGTTTTCTTGCATGGTATGAAATGTGTCATATTAAAAAATCTATCCACTAGAACTATCATATAGTCATGACTGCTATGCATCCTAAGTAGTCTCAAAACAAAGTACATACTTATATCTTCCTATGGCCTCTTGCATACCGGTAGTGGTGTATACAATCTTGTGTTTTGACTCGTTTCTTTGGTGAGTTGACAAATTTTAATGTCAGGCCAAAAGTATCTTTTCCTCAACAATATCATGGTCTTATCAACGCCAAAATGTCCACCTAAACCTTTTCTATGCATCTCTCTAATAATATTCAACCAAAATGAGCTATGTGGAATGCACAAACCTTGGTTCTTGAACAAGAAACATTCTTGAAGATGAAAATACACATATGGTGTTCTATCAATGCTCCAAGGTATTTTTCATGCTTTGCAAGCCTCTGAAAAATATGCATCTTCTGCATACAATTCTTTCATACATTCCAAGCTAACAACTTCAATTGAAAAAGTATTCAACAGCATTATCCTTCGGCTCAATGCATCTGCAACTCTATTTGACTTTCTAGACCTTTGTTTAAAACAAAACGAGTAACTTTACAAAAATTCTACCCATTTGGAATGATTTTAATTTAACTGTTAAGTTTTGAGATATTATTAGGTTTCTTTTCAATTTACTAGATAACAATAGCATAGGTAGGATCACTGAGAGAAACAAAATCACAAGACACATAACATTTACCTTGGGAAACCCTCATGGGGGAGAAAACCCAACAAAAACTTCCTTAATATAGATAGCCAAAATAATTCCAAGACAATAAACCAAAACAATAGAGAATATCCAACACTGAGCAATGCACCTCTCTCCTCCTTCTTCTCCCAACTACAGCTACCAAACTTGCACACTTGATGATTGATGAGTGGGTGAGATAATGAGGTGCTAGCCTCCTTTATTTATACTAGTTGTCAGTGTTGGAAAGGTGTCTCTTCACTGGGCAGGGCCGACTTCTCTTCTTATTGTTTAAAACCACTTTAATTAGGCCCGGGGGCCGACTTCTTAATTAGCATAATATAATTAGGGTTTGACCAATTCACAAAATGGGATTTGGTCAAGTACAAATCCCGACATGGTCAATCCACAAAAGGGGATTGATATGATGAATAATCACTCAATAATAAATAGAATACTCTTTGCAGTTACAATATTTCAACACTACCCCTTAACAAGAAGGGTATTCCACAACATCATCAAGAGAGAGAGAGGGAAACAACATCAACAACATTTGGAACACTGATAGGCATATATATAAATCATTGAATTTTTTTCTCATCCTCAATATCATCATCCACAACAAGGATCTGGAATGGCATCATCATTATCTGCATCAACATGGATTAGTATAACACTAATACATCATAATCATCATCAATACCATCAACAACAACAACATCATCATCACATCACAAAGGTTGGAGAAACAAAATCATCACAACACGAAGGCTAGAGCAACAACATCATCATCATGGAGCAACAAAATGAGGCAGGTGTTACAACATTTTGTGGTACTTTGACAGTCCCTAAGGAGTTGCCTAGGATTCATAAGATTCCCTAGGATATAAAAATCCTAACAGATCTACCACGTGGTACTTTGACAAGCTGTCCTTACAGGACCTTCAAGGTCTTCCCATGAATCATAATATTCCCTAGGATTACAAAAATCATAATGGAGCTACCACTACTGACCACAACTAGCATATACATGCACAAGTACTCTAATAGACTGTCCTTACTAGACCTTCAGGATTTGTCAAGGGATGATCAGTCCCCTAGGATATAAAATCCTAACTGAACTACCCATTGTTGGTTAGGATGCCATAGTATCATCAACATCACTCCTCCTTTTGAGGGAGGTCCTTTCAGACTATACAAATATTGTCTCGAAAGTGCTCAAAATTCACACGAGACAGAGGCTTGGTCAACATATCTGCAACTTTCTCATATGTTCTAACATATTGGAGCTTTATGGCTCCTCTTTGCACCATATCATGAATGTAGTGATACCAGATTTCTATGTGCTTCGACTTGTCATGGAACATAGGGTTCTATGTCATCTTTATGCAGCTCTGTTTATCACATAGAATCATGATTGCTTCCATATCCAAATCAAATAGACCTATCAACAACTTCCGAAGCCATATGGCTTTGAAACTAGCAGAACATGTAGTAATGTATTTTTCTTCTGATGTGCTGAGAGAAATACTAGATTTCTTCCTACTCTGCCATGAAGTCATGGATGACCCCAGATTGAAACAACATCCTGAAGTGTTTTTTCTGTTAGAAACACTTCCAACCCAATCTGAGTTGGTATAACCAATCAATATGAAGTTTTGATCTCCACTGTATCAGAAACAAAAGTCCAGTGTACCCTTAAGGTATCTCATCACATGTTTTTCAGCAACAAGGTGAACACGTCTGGGATCTACCAAATACTAACTCAAGGTGTTCATAGAAAAAAATATATCTGGCCTGGTGTTCATTAGATACATCAATGATCCAATGATATGTATGTACAGCGTAGCATCAACCAATTCTGACGAAGTATCAACTAGGAGATTCAACTTTGTTTCCATGGGTACATTCATGAATTTACACTCTAACATATCAAACCTCTTCAGTATTTCAACTGCATACTTCCCTTGGTTAAGGAAGATCTTCTCTGGGTTTTTCCAGACCTCAATACCTAAGAAATAGTGAACTAGGCCTAGGTATTTCATCTCAAATTATGCAACGAGCTTATTCTTACTATCAATGACGAGATTTTATTCTCCAGTTAAGAATAAGGCATCTACATACAACAACAATATAACAGGTTCATCATTCATAACCATGAATTAAAGGTTAGAATCAACTTTAATTTTGGTACATCGCAAGCTCGTCAAGAAACTGTCAATTCTTCCATACCAATCTCTAGGAGCTTGCTTCAATCTGTACAGATCCTTCTTCAACTTGCAAACATGAGTCTTCATGTCTTCAACTTCAAACCCTTGAGTTTGTTCTATATACACTTCTTCTTCAATGACACCATTCAAAAATGTTGTTTGCCCATCCATCTTGTGTAACTTCCACTTCATCTTAGCTGCAAGGGATATGATGGTTCTGATAGAAGTGTGTCTGGCTATAGTAGAAAACGTCTCTTCATAGTCAATGCCTTCCTTTTGAGAAAATCCATGAGCTACAAACCTTGCTTTATATTTCTCAATACTTTCATCAACACCATGTTTTATCTTGTATAGCCATTTGGAAGATACCACATCTTTTCTCTTTTGATGCAGGAGCATTACCAACAAAGCACGAGTGGAGGACAACTAAGCGCACTAGCGCGCATTTTGAAGTAATAATTTTGAATTAAGGAGGCGTATCATGCATATGTTTTGAAAATATTGTAATTTATGAACATCTTTGATGTTTTGAAGATGGACAATCGTGTGAGATCGCTGGGGACTATATTTTCCTTTATGAAGTTGCGTGTAGTACAGATTCGATGTGTTTAATCTTATTTGTCCGTCACAAATATTTATTATAATAAATCCTAGTAGTTGAATGCTTTTATTTCAATAGGATAGCGCTAAGATAGCTTGGAGAAAAATCTCAATGAGCTCGTGTTGTATAAATAGATGTATTGTTGCCCAAATGAGGTTGTTGATGGTTATTGCTAGATTTTAGTTGAGAGTCACTAAGAGTTGTAGAGTTGTTGAAGAGAATTGTATGTATCCATGTACATAGCTATTGAATGAATATAACAGAGGATCATTATCCCAAATGTCTGGTGTTATTGTGTCTATCTGAATGAATGAAGGGCAGGTTTTATTTTTTATCTCAATTCTCTGTTATTATTTGTCCTTTTGTTATGAATGCATTTACATGGTTGAATGTATCAAACTATGAGGTATTAGATAAGTTTCAATTGTTTCTCTTCTACAAGCATGTTCAAAGAGTGAATAGGGTCCACAAGGTGTGCGTTGACATAGTTTGTTCCGACTCATAAGATAAGAAGATATAGCGTGAAACTTATGTGTGCAAGGGGTGGATAAACGTCTGCAAAGTGTGCATGTCAGAGTCTATTTGAATCATAATTTCAGCAGAGATAGTTGAAGGTGTGTGCAGAGTCGATACTTAGCTGGGTATCAAAGGAATAATTCTGAGACATTTATAGTGTTGAGGAGGAACAAGTCCAAGGGGAATAAATTGGAGCTTTGGATGCAGAGAGTGCATATTGTCCGCAAGGAGTGCGTGACAGATTATTCTGACTCAAAATCTCAGAAGGAGTAACACAAGTGTGTTTGCAAAGGAGGGTGAAGAAACTTGTTGCAAGGTGTGCACAGGGAAAGTTTTGATGAAGTGTCGAAGAGAAATGCTCCAAGGAGAAAAACGTTTGAAGAAAGAACATGTACATGAGGGAGACGACGAGGGTCCTTCAATAGAGTAGAGTCTGTTGAATATTCCCCAAATCAACGCGAAAGATCTGTTTAGGAGGTAGCAGGATCATTCCAGACCATCATATTTGGGAGAGTTGCATGGAGGATAGTCGTGAAGTCTGTTAGCACTTTGTAGTTTAGAGTTGTTCTAAATTATTGAGAAGCGAGGTCACCGAATTCGTGAAGTCACAAAGTAATTTCAACCGTTCACTGTGAGGAGACACGTGGTAATGGATTGGAAGAGTTTAGGAGATAGAGTTTGGAGGATTTTTGTGGAGCGAGCAGAATCTTCGCGAAGGCTGAAGTAGCGTTGGATAGTTGGATCCAGGATGACACGCGATAGAGATCCGTGCATTCAGAGGAAAATCGTTTTGGAAGGAGACAAGGAAGAAGATAGTAAAATCGTCGAAGTCGAAGAGGAGTTGGCCCACGATCATAGCCGATAGTCACATTGGAGAAATAGTCTGGCACAGGAGCTAGCACTCACATATTGGTGTTTCCAAAGCATCAGAGAGCATAGTTGTGGGTAGTTTTAACCTGCAGGTAACATCAAAGGGACCTATGTGTCATTATTCAGGGTCTGTTGAAGGCCCAAAGAGCTAATTTGACTCAAGAAATTTGAAGATCCAAGACTAAGAGGTCGCAAGATCCCCAAGAGGGATGGGGGGTTGCATCAAGTAGTATCAGAGATCACAGATTTTAATTATGTAGGAAGGAGGTTGTTATGAACATAAATATGCATATAAAATAGATATTAATAACATAATAATTAAATGATAATTAATAAATAATAATTATTAATAATGAAATGACTTGTCTCAAAGGACATGACTATTGGTTAAGGGCACCCCTGCGTGGGTATATAAACGAGCCCTCATTCTCAATTGTATATGATCTTACTATTGATTCATATTACATATATATTTGTCCATATGGATTTGATTACTATATTCCAGATATTTTTGGATTATTTGTGCATGACGAACTTTGTTCGTCTCATTTGGTATCAGAGAAAGTCTCGATCTGGATTTTGGCCAACCCCATCGTTTCAGTGTTTCTCTGAAAATCCGGTCTTTGACCACCAACCAGACCTTTGGCCATTCAAATTTTCAAAGTTCTTAGGAACTTCGGTCTTTGACCAAATTAGGCAAAGTTTGTTGAAGAACATTCCTCTCTCTCTCTCTCTCTCTCTCTCTCTCTCTATATATATATATATATATATACACCAAAAATAAGTGTTTGTATAGTTGTGATTGCAGAAGTTGTACGAATTGAGATAATTGCAAAGATATAAAAAATAAAAATAAATATAAAAAATTACAACGTTAGTAATTAAGTTAAATGCAAAAAAATTAAAAACCGCTACAACCTTACAACAATGCGTACACCTCTGATCTTGGTAGAAATCCACCCAACCTCCAGCCATCAATTTAAATTTTTGGATGGAACAAAATTCAGTCGAGCATTCAAAAATCGGTGGTGTATAGTTAGTAGAGTATTCACCATCCCCAACACATTTGAAGGGCGCCGAAACTAATTCCAAAATATGCCATTGAGACTGAAATAACTGTTACGACAACCACCATTGATATACTAATTAATCGTCTCATTTGGTATCAAAGGTACGGTCACGTCTGTACATTCCGTCTGTACAATCGTGTGGGGGTGAAAGAATCGAAAATTAAAGGAACTATCAACGAAAATATAACCAAAGGTATACAAAAAGTTCTAAGAGTATTATTATTTACATCGGTTCAATAAATCATGACGATTGGTGGAGAGAATCGTGACGTCGATGAAATAAAGTCCTGATTATAGTGGAGGTAATATCCTATATTACAAGTCTCATTAAAATAAATACAAAGAGTAAGTTTCATTTATTAATACTTTGGAGTTTAAACGGTATCCACGAAAAGACAAAGGACGAGGCTTATATTTAAAATAAAAATGAATTAGTGGGGCAATAAACAAGGTATTATATTATTAAAAAAAAAACTTTTGAAAAGGTTCAATTAAAGTAAAGTTCATTAAGACAAGTGAAGTGATATAAATAAAGGGTTATATATCATAAAAGAGATCGAAGTTTGTTTTGGGTTAGGTGTTATAATATATATATATATATATATATATATATATATATATATAGAGAGAGAGAGAGAGACGTGTAAAGGAAAAATTAAAAACATACAACATTCCCTAAGTTCAACTCAAGGGGTATAAAATCATTGAAAAATTTAAATTATTATAAAGAGAAGATAAAAAATTAAAAAGTGTTAACTACAAGAAGGTAAAATATAAATTTTATTATAAAAGTGGAAAAACAAATTATCCAAAATTAAAGTTAAATTTTTTTTTTTATTATATCTAAAAGAAGGTTTAAGACAAAGGTTATAAGCAAAAAAAACGTAAGTATAAAAGATATTATACTTTTGGAAGCTGGAGGAAAAACTATAAATTCTATTTTATAGTTGGAAAAGAAAAGTAAGTATAAAAAATATTATAATTTTGGATGCATTTAATAAAGGTTCAATGAAAGTAAAAGGAATCAAAAGTTTAATATACATATATATATATAAAAGGAGGTAGGCTTATATCAAGAGCATACCAAAGAGTAATTGAAGTTTATATATATATATATATATATATATATATATTCCAAGTCCATCATTTATAAAAAGAAAAAGGGGATTATTAAAGAAATTTTATATTTCCAAAGAAGCCATTGAAGACCTTAATATAAAGGTGATTCCCCTAAAAGCTAAGTGAAGTGAAACTTAAAAAAAAAAAATTCTAAAAAGGATTGAAGAAACATTTAAAATTCATTTATATAGAGATATATTATTAAGGAAAAGTAAGGTTTTAAGAATAGATATATAGTAGAAGGATAATCAAGGTTCAACCTATAATTATATAAATGGAGTTTCATGGTAAAAAACAAGGAATATTCCCTCATACATACAAAAAATATGTGGACCCCTTATTAAAAGTTAATGGGATTATTCAAGGAAAGAATATCAACATCTCTATTTGCCCGAACGATAGGAAAAATCACATTAACGTTGACCTGGAAAACCAATTAATAGTTTTAGAGCCAAATATAATTGAAAATGACATGTGTCTTTCCGATGAGAAATATGACATTAAGAACCTACAACTATCTATTGGTGATTACAAATTCATAGCTCAATTCAATGTCGTATCAATCTATCAAGACAATGTTGATATAATTGTAGGGCCAACTTGGGTATATACATTGGGTACTTTTATTTTCAACACAAGGAGAAATTTGTTGACATTTTCTTATAAGAAGAAGAAAATCACATTACGGGACGTTACAATGAAATCAATTTCAGAAGCTCCATCATTAGAAGATCTAAAGGAAATATTAGAAGTGATCCTTCAAGATAACCATAAGTCAATACAAAAGTTGCAATATCGACATAAATAATGTGACAAAATCATCATCGAAAAAGACGAAGAGATTTCCCGCGTAAGAAATCATAATCAGAAACTACTTGCAAAAATCATGAAGTCCAAGGAGAAGAAGCGGTTTTTTCAAAAGTTGGAACAAGAAAATCAAGGTCTCAAATAAAAATTAACCGAAGAAGAGGAAGAAAACTCCTACCTAAGGAACCTTAATCAAAATTTACTAGAACAAATTAAAAGACTTAAGCATGATAAGAAGTATTTACAATAAGAGCTAGATCACAAAACATCAATAGTCGATAAAGAGACAATGACTGAACCGATGGAGCTAGAGAAGTCTTTAGATGATACAAATCCAACTGATGTAAATAGGTCTTCAAATGTCAAATTAGAAACAATCCATAGGTATGAAGAAAACTCAATTCCAAAAGTTAATCAAGAAAAATCTACAAGTATACGAAGTAATGATCAAGTTGCGAGGATGCTTTATCGACATCCTAATCACAAAAGTCGATACTTCAGCCAATCAATGTATCAACAGAAACAAATAACCACTATGTTGAAGAATATTACTTCCACTACAAGTGCGGGTCAAAATAGAAGTTATCTTGGGAGTAGAAATGTATCAAGTTCTTTCCAAGAGCCCTATAAAAACCCAAATCCGCAGAAGATCGAATTAGGATGGGAAGACTCCTTTACAATTTGACAGTTATTCTCAGTTCTTAGAAGATCCTATAGTATCAGGTCCTCAACGATTACTAACTCAAGAATGAAGAATCATGAGACAATAATTACAAGCTAGAGCAAGAGATAAGTCTTCCATAAAGTATTCTTTGAGGACAAAGCATTTTTAAGGGGAAGACAATGTTATGAACATAAATATACATACAAAATAGATATTAATAACATAATAATTAAATGATATTTAATAAATAATAATTATTAATAATGAAAGGACTTGTATCAAATGACATGACTATTGGTTAAGGGCACCTCTGCGTGGGTATATAAACGAGCCCTCATTCTCAATTGTATATGATCTTACTATTCATTCTTATTACATATATATTTGTCCATATGGATTTGATTACTATATTCCATATATTTTGGATTATTTATTCGTGACAAACTTTGTTCATTTCAGAGGTGAAAAGAGGTAGTCTGATAACATCAAGTGGTATCAGATACATCAGCAAAAAAAAAATGTCACCTAGAAGTTGTGCCGAGCCACCCATAGAAAATCGAACTATGGAAAGGGAAATGCGAGAACTCCACGCACGATTGGATGCCATGGAAACAGTGCAAAGGAGAGCACCTGACGCTGGAGACTTTAGTGATGCAGAAAATGAAGAAGTAGAAGTTGAAGAAGCTATAGTAGAGGATGCTGCAGAAGAACGTTTGTTGAAAGTGGTTGTCAAGTTGGGAGCTAGAGAAAAGATAAACATCCCAATGTATGAAGGTAGTTTAGATGATGAAGATTTGTTGGATTGGATAAGATCCATGGACAAGTATTTCTACTATGAAGATGTCGATGAGGAGAAAAAGGTGAAACATGTTGTCACTGGATTGAAAGGACATACAACGTTGTGGTGGGATGAACTGCAGGCTGAAAAAAGATGCAAAGGTAAGAAAAATATCAAGAGTTGGAATAGAATGGTAGCCAATATTAAGGCTAAGTTCATACCAAAGGATTACTAGATAAATCTATTCCTGAAGTTGCAGAACCTGAGACAGAAAGGAATGACTATGAAAGAGTACACAAATGAGTTCTATAGACGGAACATCAGGGTTGGATAGAGAAAAAAAGATGAAGAAAAAGTTGCAAGATATATTAATGGCCTGAGATATGAAATTCAGGATGAAATCAGCATGATGACAGTCAGGATAGTGGAGGGTGCTTATCATATCGCGTTGAAAGAAAAAGAGAAGTTGGCCAGAAAGCAAAGTCAACGAAGTTGAGGAAGAAGTCCAAACAGAGGCAAGGGAATTTCCCATGACAAGGCACAAAAGCCCAAAGGTGAGAATGAAAAATCCCATAGTCGCTCGGAAAGAGGATGAATTTCTTGAGGGAGACAATATCGTGGTAGAATCTCTTTTCCTCGAGGAAGAGGAATAGGCATAGGAGGAGAAGTGAAGTGTTTTTCCTGTGGAAAGATAGGACACATGTCTTGGGAATGCCCCGAGAGGAAGAAAGAAGGAGGAGGCAAAGCTCACATTTCGGAAGTGCAAAGGAAGAATGTTGAAGTAGAAGGTGTAGAAGATGGAGGATCTTTGGTGATGAATAAGGTTCTTTTGAAGCAAGAGCCAGAGGTTTAAAAACCAGTGCAGATGAATGATTTGTTCATAACAACTTGCAAGAATAAAGATAGAGTTTGCAAGGTGATAATTGACAGTGGAAGCACTGATAACTTAGTATCCACATATATGGTGGAGAAATTGGAGCTGGAGACAACTGCACATCTAACGCCATATAAAGTCTCATGGTTGCAGAAAGGTCATTAGGTAACAATAACTAAACAATTCCTTGTTGAATTTAAAATAGGATGATATAGAGATGATATTTTGTGTGATGTGATTCCCATGGATGTATGTCATGTTTTGTTGGGAATACCATGGAAGTATGATAGGAATGTCATTCATGATGGGAGAAAGAACACTTATACCTTGGAAAAAAATGGTAGGACACATATATTGCTGCCAATAGAGGAGAAGAAAGTAAAGGAGGAATCCAACACAAGCATACTTCTCATGAGTGGGAAGGAACTCCTAAGTGAAGTTAAGAAATAACAGGAGATACAGTTTGATGTGGTGAGAAAACCAAGAGTTATCCTTACAAGTACTTCTATGGATGATTTGCTTGAAGAAATACAGGAGCTGTTAGAGAATTTTGTTGATATAGTAGTGGATGAGTTTCCAATGTCATTGCCACCTATCAAGAGTATTATCCATCACATTGATTTAATACCAGGAGAAAATCTGTCGAAAAAAGAAGCATACAGATTGAAACCTCAATAAAATGAGGAGGTAAAGAGACAAGTCCAGGATTTGATAGACAAAGGATTGGTCAAAGAAATATTGAGTCCATGTGCAATACCAACTGTGTTAAGTCCGAAGAAGGATGGAGGATGGAGAATGTGTATAGACTAAAGAGACATAAACAAGATCACCATAAGGTATAGATTTCCTTTACCAAGGATGGATGACTTAATGGATTGTTTGAGTGGAGAAAATTATTTTTCAAAGATATATCTGAAGAGTGGATATCATCAGATAAGGATGAGAGAAGGTGATGAGTGGAAAATAGTCTTCAAGACAAATGAGGGGTTGTATGAATGGTTTGTTATGTCGTTTGTCTTAACAAATGCACCAAGTACTTTTATGAGGTTGATGAATGAGGTGTTGAAAGATTTCATTGGTAAGTTTGTGATTGTATCTCTGGATGATATACTAGTCTTCAGTAAAACTGAAGAAGAGCATTTAAGGCATTTAACTCTAGTGATGAGGAGATTGCAGCGAGATAAGTTGTTTATAAATTTAAAGAAATCCTCTTTTATGAAGAAATAACTCATTTATTTGGGTTTCATGATCTCTTCAAATGAATTGAAGATGGATCCATAGAAGGTGAAAGAAATCAAAGAATGGTCATCGCCAAGAATCATATTTGAGGTGAGAAGCTTCCATGGATTCATGAATTTCTATAGGAATTTCATTAGAAATTACAGTGAAATTGGTGCACAAATGATGGATACGGAGAAAAAAAGACATAAGTCTTTTAAGTGGACAAAAGAAGCTGAGAAAAGCTTCAATATATTAAAGGAGAAGATAACGGAACAACCGATTCTGATCTTGCCCGATTTTGAGAAGACATTTCAAGTAAGATGTGATGCAAGTGGAGTTGCAATTGGAGCAGTCTTGAGCCAAGATAATAGGTTGGTTGCATATTTCGGCGAGAAGTTGAATGACACTAAGAAAAAGTACTTCACATATGATAAGGAATTTTATGCGATAATTCAAGCCTTGAAGAAATGGAGGCACTACCTTGTCCCAAAAGAATTTGTTTTGTATAACAACAATCAAGCTTTACAATTCATAACCAGACAAGAGAAGTTAAACCAGAGACATGCTAAGTTGATGGATTTTATGAAAAATTTAACTTTTGTCATTAAACATATTTATGGTAATGATAACAAAGTTGTTGATGCATTGAGCAGGGGATGTTTGATTCTGCTGGAATTTCAAGTGAAAACCTTGGGGTTTGAACACCTTAAGGAGATGTATTGTGATGATCCAGATTCCAAGGAGGAATATGAAGCATGTGCAAATCATGTGCTCAGAGACAGAATCCAGTGAGAATAATATATGATTTAGGATGGATTGTTGTTTAAAGGTTGCTAGTTGTGCATACCAAGATGCTCGATGAGAGAAAATCTGTTGAAGGAAAACATAGTGGAGGCCTAGCGGGACATTTTGGCCACAACAAGACGTTTAAATAGTTGAACGGTTCGTACTATTGGCCAGGTATAAGAGAAGACGTGAAGAAGTTTTTGAACAAATGTAAGATTTTCCAGTATGCAAAGGGAAAGAGATAGAATATTGGATTGTATCAACCATTGCTTATTCCAAAAAGGCCTTGGGATGCAATAAGCATAGAGTTTGTGTTGGGATTACCAAGGAAACAAAGAGGAAGTGATTCCATATTTGTGGTAGTTGATATATTTTCAAATATGGCAGACTTTATCCCATGCCAGAAAACTAATGATGCGACACACATTGCAAACTTTTTTTTCAAGGAAGTTGTGAGACTTCATGGATTTCCCAGGAATATTATTTCAGACAAAGACACCAAATTTGTTGGTCATTTCTGGAGAACATTGTGGAAGAAATTGGGGACACAACTATCCTTAAGTTCTGCATATCACCCTCAAACAAATGGACATATTGAGGTGGTGAATCATATTTTAGGAAATTTGCTGAGGAGTTTGGTCACTGAACATCATAGTCAATGGGATCAGACTCTAGCACAAGGAGGGTTTGCATAAAATGACTCAGTAAACTGAAGTACCAGAAAGAGCCCATTTCAGATAGTATATGGGATGAATCCAAAAGGAGTATCAAAGTTGAGAGATCTAGAGAAAAATGAATTCATAAGCATTGGCAAAGAAGACTTCGTTGCAGAAATGCAAAAGATCTGTAATTAGAACAGAGAGGAGCTGCAGGATAATAGCAGAGAGTATAAACACATAGATGATCAACATAGGAGAAAAATTCAATTTGAAATTGGAGATCAAGTTCTAACACATCTCAGGAAGGAAAGGTTCCCAAGGGGGACATACAATAAACTGAAGCTGAAGAATATAGGACCATGCAAGATCCTAAGAAAGTTTGATGGAAATGATTATGAGGTAGAGCTTCCAGAAGATGTGGGTATATCTCCCATATTCAACATTTCATACATGTATCCTTATAGGGAAGATGACGCTAGAGGATCATAAGATTACAAAGAGATCCAATGGGAGAAATAGATGATGGTAGCAGAAAAGCCTCAGATGGAGAAGATCGTAGATCATAGGATTGGTAAAAAGACCAGGAGAAAAAACTTATTTTGAGTATTTGGTGAAGTGGAAAGGACACCCGATAGAAGATGCCAACTGGGTAAATGAAGCGGATATTCAGAAGCATGGAAGGTTAGTGCAGGAGCTCATGGACAAGAGTCCATGAATTTTTTCAGCCAGAGGAGTATGATGCAGGAGCATCACTAGCAAAGAACGATTTGAGGAAAGCTAAGGGCACTAGCGGACATTTTGAAGTAACAATTTTTAATTAAGGAGGCATATCATGCATTTGTTTTCAAAAGATTGTAATTTATGAACATATTTGATGTTTTGAAGCTAGACGATCGCGTGATATCGTTGGGGAATGTATTTTGTTTTAATGAAGTTGCATGCAATACATATTCGATGTGTTTGATCTTATTTGTCTGTCACAAATATTTATTGTAATAAATCCTAGTAGTTGAATTCTTTTATTTCAATAGGATAATGCTAAGGTAGCTTGGAGAAAAAGCTCAACGAGTTCGTGTTGTATAAATAAATGTATTGTTCCCCAAATGAGGTTGTTGATGGTTATTGCTAGATTTTAGTTGAGAGCCACTGAGAGTTGTAGAGTTGTTGAATATCATTGTATGTATCCATGTAAATAATTGTTGAATGAATATAACAGAGGAGAATTATCCCAAATGTCTGGTGTTACTGTGTCTATCTGAATGAATGAAGGGTAGGATTTTTGTTTATCTCAATTCTCTATTATTATTTGTCCTTATGTTATGAATGCATTTACATGGTTGAATGTATGAAATTGTGAGGTATTAGATAAGTTTCAATTGTTTCTCTTCTACGAGCATGTGCAAGGAGTGCATAGGGTCTGCAAGGTGTGCATTGACAGAGTCTGTTTCGAATCATAAGCTCATAAGAGATAATGTGAAACTTATGTGTGCAAGGGGTGCATAGTTGTCTGTAAATTTTGTGTCACCGAGTCTATTAGACTCAAAAGTTCAACAAAGATAGTCTAAGGTGTGTGCAGATTTGATACTTAGTTGGGTATCGAAGGAATCATTTTGAGATGTTCAGAGTGTTGAGGAGGAACAATTCCAAGGGGTATAACTTGGATATTTGAATGCAGAGAGTGCATATTGTCCGCAAGGAGTGCATGGTAGAGTCTTTTGAATCAAAAGCTTCAAAGGAGTAGCATAAGTGTGTTTGCAGAGGAGCGTGAAGAAACCTGTTGCAAGGTGTGCACATGGCAAGTTTCGATTAAGTGTCGAAGAGAAATGCTTGAAGGAGAAAAACATTTGAAGAAAGGAAAATTCCTGGAGGGAGAGTGGCGAGGGTCCTTCAATAGAGAAGAGTTTGTTCAAGATTCCCCAAATCAACGAGCAAGATCCGTTCAGGAGGTAGCATGATCATTCCAGACCATCATATCTGGGAGAGTTGCACAGAGGATAGCCATGAAGTTTGTTGACACTTCATAGTTCAGAGGTGTTCTGAAGTACTGAGAACCGAGGTCAGTGAATTCATGAAGTCGCGAAGTAATTTCAGTCGTTGACTGCGAGGAGACACATGGTAGCAGATTGGAAGAGTTCGTAGGAGTTGTGTGGAGTGAGCAGAATCTTCGCGAAGTTGTGAAGGATGAAGTAGCGCTGGACCATTGGATCCAAGAGGACATGCGGCAGAGATCCACGCATTCGAAGGAAAATCATTTTAGAAGGAGACAAGGAAGGAGATAGTAAAATCACTGAAGCTGAAGTATTGAAGAGGAGCTTGCCCATGGAAATAGCCCGTGGTCACATTGGAGAAAGAGTCTAGCACAAGAGCTAGCACTCACATATTGGTGTTTCCAAAGCACCAGAGAGAAGAGTTGCGGGTAGTTTGAACCTGCAGGTAACATCAAAGGGACCTATGTGTCATTATTCAGGGTCTGTTGAAGTCCCAAAGCGCTGATTTAGCTCAAGGAATTTGAAGATCAAAGATCAGGAGGTCATAGGATCCCCAAGAGGGATGGGGGGTTGCATCAAGTGGTATCAAAGATCATAGATTTTAATGTTGTAGGCAGGAGGTGAAAAGAGGTAGTCTGATAACATCAAGTGGTATTAGATGCATTAGGAAAAAAAAAATGTCGCCTAGAAGACGTGCATACCCACCCGTAGCAAATCGAGTTATGGAAAGGGAGATGGGAGAACTTCACGCACAATTAGATGCCATGGAAACAACGCAAAGGAGAGCACCTGACATTGGAGATGTTAGTGATGCAGAAAATGAAGAAGTAGAAGTTGAAGAAGTTGTAGTAGAGGATGTTGCAGAAGAATGCTTGCTAAAAGCGATTGTCAAGTTGGGAGCTAGAGAAAAGATAGACATCCCAATGTATGAAGGCAGTTTAGATGCTGAAGAATTGTTGGATTGGATAAGATCTATGGACAAGTATTTTGACTATGAGGATGTTGATGAGGAGAAAAAAGTGAAACATGTTGTCACCAGATTAAAAGGACATGCAACGTTGTGGTGGTATGAACTACAGGTTGACAAAAGATGCAAAGGTAAGCAAAAGATCAAGAGTTGGGATAGAATGGTAGCCAAGTTGAAGGCTAAGTTCATACCCAAGGATTACTAGATAAATCTGTTCAAGAAGTTGAAAAACCTGAGACAGAAAGGAATGACTGTGAAAGAGTACACAGAGGAGTTCTATAGATTGAACATCAAGGATGGACAGAGAGAAAAAGATGAAGAAAATGTTGCTAGATATATTAATGGCATGAGATATGAAATTCAAGATGAAATCAACATGATGACAGTCAGGACAGTGGAGGATGCTTATCATGTCCCATTGAAAGCATAAGAGAAGTTGGCCAGAAAGCAGAGTCAACGAAGCAGAGGATGAAGTCCAAACAAAGGCAAGGGAATTGCCCATGACAAGGCACAGAAGTCCAAAGGTGAGAATGAAAAATTCCATAGTCACACGGAAAGAGGAGGAAGTTCCCGAGGGAGACAGTATGGTGGTAGAAGCTCTTTTCCTCGAGGAAGAGGCAGAGGAGGAGAAGTGAAGTGTTTTTTCTGTGGAAAGACAAGACACATGTCTTGGGAATGCCCCGAGAGGAAGAAAGAAGGAGGAGGCAAAGCTCACATTTCGGAAGCGCAGAGGAAAAATGTTGAAGCAAAAGGTGCAGAAGATGGAAGATATTTGATGATGACGAAGGTTCTTTTGAAGTAAGAGCCAGAGGTTGAAAAACCAGTGCAGAGGAACAATTTGTTCAGAACGTCTTGCAAGACTCAAGATAGAGTTTGCAAGGTGATAATTGATAGTGGAAGCACTGATAACTTAGTATCCATGGAGATGGTGGAGAAATTGGAGTTGGAGACAATTGTACATCCGACGCCATATAAAGTCTCATGGTTGCAGAAAGGTCATCAGGTAACAGTAACTAAATAATGCCTTGTTGAATTTAAAATAGGAGGATGTAGAGATGAGATTTTGTGTGATGTGATTACCATGAATGTATGTCATGTTTTGTTGGGAAGACCATGGAAGTATGACAGGAATGTCATTCATGATGGGAGAAAGAAAACTTATACCTTGGAAAAAAATGGTAGGACACATATGTTGTTGCCAATAGAGGAGAACAAAGTAAAGGAGGAAGCCAACATAAGCATACTTCTCATAAGTGGGAAGGAACTCCTGAGTGAAGTTAAGAAGGAACAAAAGATGCAGTTTGGTGTGGTGAGGAAACCAAGAGTTATCCTTACAAGTACTTCTATGCATGATCTGCCTGAATAAATCCAAGAGTTGTTAGATAATTTTATTGATATAGTAGTGGATGAGTTTCCAAGCTCATTGCCACCCATCAGGAGTATTAGCCATTGTTGGCCCTCGACCAAGTTTTGGGGAAACGTTGGTCAGTTTTGGAGGTTTTGGCCCACTTTTGGACTTCGACACGTTGGTTGAAGTAGGAGCACCTAGGCGGAGCTGAGATCATGGATTTCACCTATTTTGAGGGTTATGTGGAGCCAGTTAGGGGTCCTCTGGGTTTTGTAACAGGTTTATCGGATGTCAGCCCATGGTTTTTCCCCATGTTTAGGCCTTATTGTAAGATTTTGTAAATTATAAATAAAGAGGAATGTATTGTAGAAGCAGTTGTTCTGTATGCGAAGAAATGTATGTGGTTGAGGCTTTGTGCTCGACTGTGATTTTGTAGACTGTGCTTAGTGTTCGTGATGCTCAGTGTGGAGTAGGTGCTAAGTGTCGTGATAAGAGATTTTGGTTCTGTGCATTTGACCTATTTTTGGAAGGTAAAGAAGGAGGATCTAGTGCTTAGTCCGCAGATCTCCTATCTTGTGCGAAGTTTGACTCTGTGGCTTAGTGCACAAAAGTAATTGAATGTAATATTTTGGCGAATAATAACGAGGTGAAGCGGTTTGTGGATGCATCCCCACCATGGGGTGAACCACATATATCTGGTGTCTCATGGTTTTCTTTGTGCAGTGTCATTTCTATTATGCAGTAGTTTAGTGCTTTGATTATGATGTGTAATGAATATATATTTTATTTCTTAAGTACTTTACTTATGTTAAAGGGTAAATGAATGCTAGAATTAACTCATGGTGCTAAGTTCTCAGAGTGCATAATCACTTGTTTTTATTGCACTTATCTGTCTTTGATTATGCTCTACGGTGTTAAAAAGGTTAATAAACTAATGCATGTTCACTTCCTAAGTGTTAACAAAATATTCTACGAAGTGCTCTTATCACAAAATTGTGTCACAGCCTGGTTACAGACACCTACGTCCTGTAACCCCCCTTGTTTCTACCTTGGGTGAGACTTCACCTGCTTTGTAGGGGTTTCCGAAAGGGCCGATAGGCGGGTTTTTTTTGGTGTGTTGTTAAGCGTTGAACCCTAGGTCCGCCCCTGTGCCAACAAATGGTTATGTTCTGCTAGAAATGGAGGCACTAGCTTGTCCCAAAATAATTTGTTTTGTATAGCAACAATCAAGCTTTACAATTCATAACCAAACAAGAGAATTTAAACCAGAGACATGCTAAGTGGATGGAGTTTATGAAAAAATTCACTTTTTTCATTAAACATATTTATGGTAATGCTAACAAAGTTGTTGATGCATTGAGCATGAGATGTTTGATTATGCAGGAATTTCAAGTGAAAACCTTGGGGTTTGAACACCTTAAGGAGATGTATTGTGATGATCTAGATTTCAAGGAGGCATATGAAGCATGTTAAAATAATGTGCTCAGAGATAGAAGCCAGTGGGAAGAATATTATATTCAGGATGGATTGTTGTTTAAAGGTTTCCAGTTGTGCATACCAAGATGCTCGATGAGAGAAAATTTGTTGAAGGAAAACATAATGGAGGCCTAGTAGGACATTTTGGCCACGACAAGACATTTTCACAGTTGAACAGTTCATACTATTGGTGAGGTATAAGAGTAGACATGAAGAAGTTTGTGAAAAAATGTAAGATTTGCCAGTATGCAAAGGGAAAGAGATAGAATATTGGATTGTATCAACCATTGCCTATTCCATAAAGGCCTTGGGATGCAATAAGCATGGATTTTGTGTTGGGATTACCAAGGACACAAAGAGGAAGTGATTCCATATTTTTGGTAGTTGATAGATTTTAAAATATTGCACACTTTATCCCATGCCAGAAAACTAATGATGTGACGCACATTGAAAACTTGTTTTTCAAGGAAGTTGTGAGACTTCATGGATTGCCCAGGAGTATTGTTTTAGACAGAGATACCAAATTTGTTGGTCATTCATGGAGAACATTGTGGAAGAAACTGGGGACAAAACTATCCTTTAGTTTTTCATATCACCCTCAAATGGATGGACAGACTCAGGTGGTGAATCAGAGTTTAGGAAATTTGTTGAGGAGTTTGGTCATTGAACATCATAGTCAGTGGGATAAGATTCTAGCATAAGAAGAGTTTTCATACAATGAATCAGTAAACCGAAGTACTAGAAAGAGCCCATTTCAGATAGTATATGGGATGAATCTAAGAGGAGTATCGGAGTTGAGAGATATGGAACAAAATGAATTCAGAAGCACTGGAGAAGAAGTCTTCATTGCAGAAATGCAAAAGCTTCATAATCAGATCAGAGAGAAGTAGCAGGACATTAGTAGAGAGTATAAATTCATAGCTAATCAACATAGGAGAAAACTTCAATTTGAAGTTGGAGATCAAGTTATAGAACATATCAGGAAGGAAAGGTTCCCAAGGGGGACATACAATAAACTGAAATTGAAGAAGATAGGAAAATGCAAGATCCTAAGAAATTTTGATGAAAATGATTATGAGGTAGAGCTGCCAGAAGATGTGGGTATATCACCCATATTCAACATTTCATACATGTATCCTTACAGGTAAGATGATGCCAGAGGATCAGAAGATCAGAAAGAGATCCAATGGGAGAAACAAATTTCAGTAGCAGAAAATCCATAGATGGAGAAGATCGTAGATCAGAGGATTGGTAAGAAGACTAGAAGAAAAATTTATTTTGAGTATTTGGTGAAGTGGAAAGGACACCTGATAAAATATGCCAGTTGGGTAAATGAAGTGGATATTCAGAAGCATGGAAGGTCAGTGCAGGAGCTTATGGATAGGATTCCATGAATTTTTCATCCAGAGGAGTATGATGTAGGAGCATCTCCCACAAAGCATGAGTGGAGGACAGCTAAGCGCACTAGCGCGTATTTTGAAGTAATAATTTTGAATTAAGGAGGCGTATCACACATATGTTTTGAAAATATTGTAATTTATGAACATCTTTAATGTTTTGAAGTTGGACGATTGCGTGAGATCGTTGGGGAATGTATTTTCTTTTAAGGAAGCTGTGTACAGTAAAGATTCAATGTGTTTGATCTTATCTGTCTGTCACAAATATTTATTGTAATAAATCCTGGTAGTCAAATGTTTTTATTTCAATAGGATAGTGCTAAGGTAGCTTGGAGAAAAATCTCAATGAGATCGTGTTGTATAAATAAATGCATTGTTTCCCAAATGAGGTTGTTGATGGTTATTGCTAGATTTTAGTTGAGAGCCGCTGAGAGTTGTAGAGTTGTTGAAGAGCATTGTATGTATCCATGTACATAATTGTTAAATGAATATAACAGAGGAGGATTATCACAAATGTCTGGTGTTACTGTGTCTATATGAATGAATGAAGGGTAGGATTTCTGTTTATCTCAATTCTCTGTTATTATTTGTCCTTATTTTATGAATGCATTTACATGGTTGAATGTATGAAACTATGAGGTATTATATAAGTTTCAATTGTTTCTCTTCTACAAGCTTGTGCAAGGAGTGCATAGGGTCCGCAAGGTGTGCGTTGACAGAGTTTGTTCCGACTCATAAGCTCAGAAGAGATAACGTGAAACTTATGTGTGCAAGTGGTGCATAGGTGTCTATAAAGTGTGTGTGACATAGTCTATTTGACTCAGAATTTCAGGAGAGATAGTTGAAGGTGTGTGCATAGTCGATACTTAGCTGGGTATCGAAGGAATCAATATGAGATGTTTAGAGTGTTGAGGAGGAACAAGTCCAAGGGGGATAACTTGGAGATTTGGATGCAGATAGGGCATATTGTCCACAAGGAGTGCATGACAGAGTCTTTTGACTCAGAATCTTGGAAGGAGTAGCACAAGTGTGTTTGCAGAGGAGCATGAAGAAACTTGTTACAAGGTGTGCACATGGAGAGAAATTCTCTAAGGAGAAAAACGTTTGAAGAAAGGATAAGTTCAAGAGGGAGAGAGGCAAGGTTCCTTCAATAGAGCAGTGTCTGTTGAAGATTCCCAAAATCAACGAGAAAGATCCATTCCGGAGGTATCAAGATCATTCTAAACCATCATATCTGGGAGAGTTGCATGGAGGATAGCCTTGAATTTTGTCGGCACTTCGTAGTTCGGAGGTGTTCTGAAGTATTGAGAACAGAGGTTATCGAATTTGTGAAGTAATTTCAGTTGTTGAATCCAAGGAGACATGTGGTAGTGGATTGGAAGAGTTTGGGAGATAGAGTTCAGAGGAGTTGTGTGGAGCGAGCAGAATATTCGCGAAGTTGCGAAGGCCGAAGTAGCTCTAGACCATTAGATCTAGGAGGAAACGCGACAGAGATCCGCGCATTCAGAGGAAAAGTGTTTCAGAAGGAGGCAAGGAAGAAGATAGTAAAATCATCGAAGCTGAAGTATCGAAGAGGAGTTGGCCGACGGTAATATCCCGTGGTCACATTGGAGAAAGAGTCTAGCACGAGAGCTAGCACTCACATATTGGTGTTGCCAAAGTTTCAGAGATAAAAGTTGCGGGTAGTTTGAATCTTCAGGTAACATCAAAGGGACATGTGTGTCATTATTCAAGGTCTGTTGAAGGCCCAAAGAGATAATTGATCTCAAGGAATTTGAAGATCCAAGATCGGGAGGTCGCAGGATCCCCGGGAGGGAAGGGGGGCTGCATCATCTTTGGTCTGGGAACTATTTCCCATACATAATTATTTAAAATGGATTTCTATTCTTCTATCATGGAATCTACCCATTCTTTCTTGTGAATGGATTCCTCAAAGAAAGTAGTCTCCTTCTCTAAGAGATCACACATCAAATCCATATAACTGGAGAATGGATTAGGTTTCTTAACTTGTCTCATGGTTCCTTCGGGGGCACCATACTTCTATCCATATTGAATAAGTTCCCTTTCCCAATTTGACTTTCTCTTGTGAGAGATTGTCACCTGGGGAGGTTATTGAGATTCTATCATATCATGATCTTCGTGAATCTCATCATCGGGGGAAATTGTGACTTCCCTCACTGGTTCTGCAACCTTGGGAGCTACAAATTCTTCTTCAAGCTAGCATCTCCTTGATTTATTGAGTGTTTCATATTCATCAAAGGTTAATTCTTTGTTGATCTCAATGTGATGGTAACCTGGTATATAAATTTTGAAGGCCTTGGGGACCTCATAGTATCCAACAAATATTCCCTTCTTTCTTGAAGGGTCTTGCTTGGTTCTCTTCTCTTTCAGAATGTGTACACATACTAGACAACCAAATATTTTGAGATGGCTTACTTCTGGCTTCTTTCTAGAGAAAATCTCTTGAGAGTTTTTGAACCCTAGTGTACTATGGGATAATCTGTTTTGTACATACATTGTTGTCCTTGCTTCTTCTTCCCATAAGTGCATTGGAAGATCTTGATCATGCATCATAGTCTTCACATCTTCCATTATAGTTATGTTCTTCCTATCTGCTACTCCATTTTGTTGAGGATTGTAGGGAGTGGTGAGCTTCCTCTTAATTATGGAATGTTTACAAAAGTTTACAAACTCTTTTGAGGTGTATTCTCCTCCATTATATGACCTGAGTGTCTTGATATTTCTTTCAAAGAGATTCTATATCAAGGCTTTGAATTCCTTGAATTTTCCAAACACTTCATCTTTTGACTTCAAGAAGTACGCCCAAGTCTTATGAGAATAGTCATCAATAAATTATACATAGTATACATACCCACTAATGGAGGTTGATGACATTGGGCCACATACATCTAAGTGGATGAGCTCTAACACTCCTTATTCTTTACTGTTACTCTTCGGGAAAAGGTTCTTGATGTTCTTTCCTTGTGCACATCCATTGCACACACCTTCATGGTCAACCTTGAATTATGGTAGACCTGTAACTGCCTTGTGTACATATGGTAATGCTTCGTAGTTGATGTGATCTAGTCTTCTATGCCAAAGTTCACATGGAATCTCAGTGGAGTGTATCAAGGCTACTTCTGAGTGACCTTTTAATTTATACATACCACCTTCTTCTTCTCCAATAACAATTGCATCTTATATGGTTTTTCATTTAGGCCACATGAGGAATTGACCATCTATGAATGCAACCCTAAAGCCTTTCTTATCTAAAGAAAAGATAGAAAGCAAGTTCTTTGTCAAACCTGGTACATATAGTACATCCTTCATCTTCATTGGGGTCCCTGAATCAAGTTTGTAATTGGAATCTCCCACTCCTTTGATAGGGTACTGGTAATCATTTCCAAGTGTAACTTTCTGGGGAAGGTTCTTTTCGGTAAGGCTAGAGAGAATGTCCCTTTGACATGTCATGTGCTTAAAGGCACCATTATCTATGAGCCAAGTATCCTCTCCTGTGATATTGATCCTGAGAGGGCAAAGATTAAGACATAGTCTTCAATCTATTCTTTAATCATCTTTGTGGGTGGCTCTTCATATTCAACTACATGGGCATGGTGCCTTTTGTTTCTCTTCTTGTATTCTTCTTTTATAGTTGGACAATTCTTAGCAATGTGTCGCATCTTATCACAATGGTAGCATTGATAAGAGGAGAAATCTCTTTCTCTTCCTTGACCTTTTTGAAACTTTTGGAATCTCTTTGGAGGGTGAGATACCTTATGTTGATGAGCCTCCTTCTGGAAGTGAGACCTATTCTTTCCTCATTTAGCATGAGAATATAGGGCTTGATATTCATCTCTTGATAGTACTACTTCTTGGTTAGCTACTCTTTCTTATTCCTGAACACATTCTTCCCAAAGACTGTCAAAATGTAGTTTATCATTTCTGGCACAAATGGTTTTGATGAATGCATCCCAAGGTCTTGTGAGACCATTAAGAGTTGTCATTATGAGTTCATGTTCATCTAGAGTATCTCCAATTGCTTCTAGTTGTTCCTTAAATTGAGAAACCCTAGAGAAGTAGTCATGTATTGTTTCTCCTTTCTACATCTTTGTATTCTTGAGTTGGTTTCTTAGATTCATCTTCTGATTGATATTATTTCCTTCATACATCCTGTTTAGGGAATCAAACATTTATTTTGGATTTTTCTTTGAAGACACTTGAGGGATCAAGGAATCTTTAATAGAGTCTCCAATGATTCTTTTGGCCCTAAACATGACCTTCTTGTTGGGTATGTGTTATATTCTTTGCATGTGTGTGTGTGGGCGTGTTAGATATGACAACTGCGTCTGACGATCCCTCGTACTAGTGTTTCGTTTGTGTTGTGTGCACTGGATGATTTCCTAGGGGGGTCCCAGGGGGGGCAGGTATGCCCCCCCTGGTTACGCGCAACGTTCGGGGTAGCGCCCCGAAATTCATTTATCTTTGGGTGGTTTTTGCTATTTTTAGTGGTTTACTAAAAATAATCCTGGTTTTATGGATTAGGGTTTTGGTATCTACAGAATATCTAAAAACATTGTATATATTGTATAGTGAATGGTGAAATTCGATATAATGAATATAAGAAAGGTTTTCCCGATTGAGGGTTTCCAGTATAAAATCTTTGTGTACTATGTGAATGAGCCATTGATTAAATTCTATTTTTCTTAAGAATCTATATGCATTTCTTTACTTCACATGTTTAAAACTTACATGTGGTATCAAATCTCATTTTTGGCTTCATAAGGACGCCTTTGTTGTTGAGGGTTTGGCTCGGTCTTGACAGATCAAGTTTATCTTGGGTTTGTGATAAACCTGGGTTTAGTGGGAGATTTTGCAATGGAGATTCGAGTATAGAAAGAGGAATGGCGAGCTCATCTAGAATCGAGATAGGGAAGTTCAATGGTAAAAAAATTGAGCTATGGAAGCTCAAGATGGAGGACCTTCTTGTAGACAAAGAACAATAGATCGTTGTGGATCTTGGTACATAGCCTACTGGTACACTGTCTACTAGCACACGGGCTACTAGTACACAACCTACTATTACACAAACTACTATTACACCAACTACTAGTATGTTGAAGGAAGATTGGGAGAAGTTGGACAGAAGAGCAAGGAGTACTATTCGACTCTGCTTGGAAAATTTGGTTTTGTTGAATGTCTTGGGAGAATCTACAACCAAGGAAATATGGGATAAGTTGGGGAATTTGTATCAATCAAAGTCCTTGGTAAACAAGTTGTTTCTTAGAAAGAAGTTGTATCATCTTAGGATGGAATATGGAGATTCTATGACAAAACATCTAAATGCCTTTAATACTCTGGTAAGTCAAATTGGCTCTGTTAATATTACGATTGTAGAAGAAGATACGTGTATTACTTTGTTATGTTATTTTCCAGACTCTTGGGATAATCTAGTTGTATTAATTGGTAGTACCACTCAATCTACATTGAATTATGAAGATGTAGTTTCATCCTTGTTATCTAAAGAGATGAGGCGGAAAAGAATGGATAGTCATAGCACAGATGCTTCATTTGTAAGAGGTCGTACCCAAAACAGGAACCCTGGTAAGCCTTCAGGGTGGAGATATAAATCTACAGGTAGATCTAAGTCTCCAGGAAAATATTTGAGGAAATGCTGGAAGTGTGGTAAAACAGGGCATTATAAGAAACATTGCAAGTCTAAGAAGGTTGAAAAACCAAAGGGATCTGATAGTACGTCTTCCACAGAGGCGAAAAACTCCTCTAGAGAAGGAGGTGATGTTTACCTGGAATATACAAGTACACATACAGACCGTGATGTATGGTTGATCGACTCAGGTGCATCATACCATATGACTCCTCACAGGGAGTGGTTCTCTGAATATGAAAAATATGACGGTGGTGATGTATTCCTAGGAGATGAATCGACAGAAAAAATCTTAGGACGTGGAAGGGTTAAGTTGCTGCTAAAAGATGGAAGGATTAGAACACTTCCTGGGGTTCTGTATATTCCAAAACTAGCCAGGAGCCTAATATCTGTAAGCAAGATGGATGATGCAGAAGTGGATATTGTATTTGGAAAGAACACTTGAAAGATGGTACGATGGGAAATGGTGTTGATGAGGGGAGTTCAGTGTGGAAATCTGTACAAGTTGTTGGGAAGAACTTATACTAATGGGTGTAACAATTATGTTGTCCTTGAGCAGACAAATAAAGAAGACAAGACCAATATTGTCCCTTAAAAGAAGACCATTCTATGGCATCAAATATTGGGGCATATTGGAGAAAAGGGCCTTCGAACACTACACGGTAAAGGCATGGTTGAAGGTATGTCTAATTACACTTTGGATTTTGATTTCTGTGAACATTTCATATATGGTAAACAAAATCGAGTAAGATTCCCATCTGGTGCTACAAGAGCAAAGGGGATTTTAGAGTTGATACATAGTGATGTGTTTGGACTTGTTCCTGTTCCATCCCTAGGTAAATCTGTGTATTATGTTTCATTCATAGATGATTTTTCAAGGAACACATGGATTTATTTTCTTAGAAAGAAATCTGAGGTATTTGATAAATTTAAAGAGTTTAAGGCTCTGGAAGAAAATCAGACAGAGAATAAAATAAAGGTATTGAGAACAGATAATGGTGGAGAATTTTGCGGAAATGAATTGGAAGAATTTTGTAAGAAGTGTGGTCTAGCAAGGCATAAGAATACTCCATACACTCCTCAACAGAATGGAGTTGCAGAAAGGATGAACATGACATTGATGGAAAAATCAAGGAGCATGCTCAACGGTGCCGGGTTAGGACAAGAATTCTGGGCAGAGGTAGTGGGTACAACATGTTACCTGGTCAATCGATCATCTTCATCAGTGTTGGATGATAAAACTCCACACGAGGTAAGGTCTGGAAAGAAACCCTCTCTTCAACATCTTAGAGTATTTGGTTGTGATGCTTATATACATGTTCCAAAGGAAAATAGAAGTAAGATGGATAAAAAGGCTGAAAACTGTATCTTTATTGGTTATAAAGATGGTGTGAAAGGTTATAAGCTTTGGAACCCAGAAACCAAGAAAACTATTTACAGTTGAGATGTTGTTTTCAGAGAGGTAAAAGATGTGTCCAAACATGAATTCCTACCAACAAAAGACGAACCTAAGAAAATAGAGCTTGAGTTGGATGATGCAAAATCTGAATCATCTGAAGAAGAGGAAGCAACAGAAGAAGAAGAAGAAGAAGAAGAAGAAGAAGAAGAACCTCATACCCCAATATTGTGGAGATCAATGAGAGATAGAAGGCAACCAGAAAGGTATAGTCCACCTGATTTTCATTCCAATTTTTCTTTATCTATTACCGATGATGATCCTAGAACTGTCAGGGAAGCAGTGAATTCAGAGGATAGTAAACTCTGGAAGAAGGCCATGGTTGAAGAAATGGATGCCTTGGAT
>ML778924.1:961083-1042555 GCA_009831015.1 Picea engelmannii | reverse complement strand
TTAAGAAGAAGTTTAATGCACAAGGTAAAGTGGAGAAATACAAAGCTCGGTTAGTAGCAAAAGGTTATTCCCAAGTTGAGGGAATTGACTTTGGTGAAATTTTTTCTCCTGTTGCTAAGTTAACTTCTATTAGATTTATTTTAGCTATTGCTGCTGCTTTTGATCTTGAAGTGGAACAAATGGATGTGAAGACAACATTCCAATATGGGGATATGGAAGAAGAAATCTACATGAAGCAACCATAAGGCTTTGTAGTGAAGGGAAAGAAAGAACTAGTCTGTAAGCTAAAGAAGTCACTATATGGTCTAAAGCAATCACCCAGGACGTGGTACCAAAATTTTGACACATACATCCTTGGATTGGGATTTGTAAGAAGCAGGGCTGATCACTGTGTATATTCCAAGCAGGTTGGTAATCACTTCATTTATGTAGTGTTGTATGTTGATGACATGTTGTTGGTAGGAAATAACATGGATGTTATCAAGGAGGTGAGATAACAGCTATCCTCCAAATTTGACATGAAGGATCTCGGTGCTGCTAACTTCATTCTGGGAATGGAGATTAAAAGAGATCGTGAAAACATGAAACTTTGGTTGAATCAGAGAAAATATGTTGAGACGATATTGCAGAGGTTTAATATGCATGGAAGTAAACCGGTCAAGGTTCTTATTCCTATAGGTGTAAAGTTATATATAGATTAGTGTCCCAAGACACATGAAGAAGAAGAGGACATGTCCCATGTTCTGTATGCCAGTGCAGTTGGAAATTTTATGTATGAAATGGTCTGTACTAGACCGGACATTGCACATGCAATGGGAGTTTTGAGAAGGTATATGTCAAAACCAGGGAAGGATCATTGGACATCAGTAAAGAGGATCTTCAGGTATCTTCATGGCACTACTAGTTATGGATTGTGCTACCAAGGAAGACTAGGATTGGATAGAGTGTTGGACATACATGGATTTGTTGACTCAAACTGGGCTTGAGATTTGGATCATAGAAGATCTACAAGTGGGTATGTGTTTAACCTATTTGGAGGAGAAATCAATTGGATGAGCAAAAGACAGGCTGTAGTGGCACTCTCAACTACAGAAGAGGAATACATGATAGCCACTCATGCAAGCAAGGAAGAAGTATGGTTACAAAGATTGTGTTCAGGTATTGGGTTGGTACAACAAATAGTGAGATTAGATTGTGACAGTCAGAGTGAAATCTTCCTGGCAAAGAACCCAACTTACCATTCGAAGAAAAAGCATATTGATGTATAGTATCACTTTGTGAGATACATGGTTGAGGAAAAGAAGGTGTTGCTGGAAAAGGTTGACACTTTGAAGAATGTTTCAGGTTCATTGACAAAGTCTGTGAGCACAGAAAAGTTCTCTTGGTGTAGAGTAACAATGGGAATTGCTACCCTGGATTGTTGACTATATAATCCCTTGGACCCCTGGATGAAAAGAAAACAACAAGTGGGAGAATGTTGGGTATGTGTTATATTCTTTGCATGTGTGTGTGGGCACATCAGATATGACATCTGCGTCTGACGATCCCTCGTACTAGTGTTCCGTTTGTGCCGTGTGCGCTAGGCGCTTTCCTAGGGGGGTCCCAGGGGGGGGCAGGTATGCCCCCCCTGGTTACACGCAACGTTCGGGGCAACGCCCCGAAATTTATTTATTTTTGGGCGGTTTTTTCTATTTTTAGCGGTTTACTAAAAATAATCTTGGTTTTAGGGATTAGGGTTTTGGTATCTACGCAATACCTAAAAACATTGTATATATTGTATAGTGAATGGTGAAATTCGATATAATGAATATTAGAAAGGTTTTCCTGGTTGAGGGTTTCCGATATAAAATCTCTGTGTACTCTGTGAATGAGCCATTGATTAAATTATGTTTTGCTTAAGAATCTATATGCATTTCTTACTTCACAGGTTTAAAACTTACACGTCTGGTGTTTTTATTTAGATGTAGCATCGACAGGTTCTGGTACATCTTCCTTAATGAATCTTTCTAGGTCATTCTCTTCAAGAATGAGTGCAATACTATACTTCTAAGAACGAAAGTTATCCACACCTTCTATCTTGTCAACAAGCTTGGTGTTTGCAGACATCTTGACTTGTAGCTGGGAAAATGACCAAAAAATGAAAGTTCTCAGAAATTAAATATGAACTTACCAAGAGGTGTTCTTGGCTGAGGTGAGTATCCTAGTGTATTCAGATTTTAGAAAATCCATTTTTTACCTCTTCAAACTAGGCCTGCGGAACTTTGGACTGGTACTTCTGGTACTGGCTCTAGTTTCCTAGTTTTCTGGTACCAGTGAAAACTAGGGTTTTACTTTTCGGGAGTAATGTCCACTAAAAAAGTGTGTTGAGGTTGTCAAAGAGTTCTCCAGGCTAAGGCACACTTCCTTGATGAGTTTTAGGCTGGAATTCCTCTTCAATACAAATATCTAATTTTCTTGTACAAAAACAATGATGTTTTTTCTTATCTAGTGAAAGGTGCTCTCTTCAACTTAGCTCTGAAACCATGTTAAGTTTTGAGTTATTATTAGGTTTATTTTCATTTTACTATATAAAAATAGCATAGGTAGGATCACTAAGAGAAACACAATAACAAGACACACAACATTTATCTTGGGAAACCCTCATGGGGGAGAAAACCCAACAAAATCGTCCTTAATATAGATAGCCAATACAATGCCAAGACAATAAACAAAAACACTAGAGAATATACAACACTAAGAAATGTGCCTCTCTCTTCCTTATTCTCCCAACTGCAGCTACCAAACTTGTGCACTTGATGATTGAATGAGTGAGTGAGATAATGAGGCATTAACCTCCTTTATTTATACTAGCTGGCAGGTGTTGGAAAGGTTTCTCTTTACTGGGAAGGGTCGACTTCTCTTCTTAGTGGTTAAAACCACTTTAATTAGGCATGGGGGGAGAATTCTTAATTAGCATAATATAATTAGGGTTTGACCAATCCACAAAAGGGGATTTGGTCAAGTACAAAAGCTGGCATGGTCAATCCACAAAAGGGGATTTGGTCGAGTACAAAGGCTGACATGGTCAATCCAAAAAAGGGGATTGATATAATGAATAATAACTCAATAATAAATAGAATACTCTTTGCAGTTACAATATTTCAACATTAACTTACCTTTACTATTGATGTACCACAATGCCTTATGATCAGTAAATAAGGAAAACTTTGGTAGCAAGTAATGTTGCCATTTTTTCAAGGCTTGTACAATAGCATAAAACTCTTGATCATAAACATATTACTTCTTATTAATGGCATTCAATTTCTTATTGAAGAACGCAACCCGACTTCCTTCTTGGCTCAAAATTTCTCCAATCACTGAACAAATTGCATCACAACCTAAAACACTTTATTGAAATTTGGAAGTGCTAAAACTGGTTGTTCAGTTACCTTTTTCTTCAAATCTTCAAATGATTTCATGGTTGTTATTGTCCACTTAAAATTTCCCTTCTTCATGCATTCAGTTGTGGTGCAAAAATCTCGTTGAAATTTCTAATAAACTTCTTGTAGAAGCTTTCCAAACCATGGAAACTTCTCACATCAGACGTACACTTAGGTTTTGGACACTCCAAAATAGCCTTAACCTTTTTATATTCCATCTTCAAATCCTCCTTGGAAATCACAAATCTCAAGTATACTAACTCTTCCTTCATAAATGTACATTTCTTCAAATTGATCAACAATTTCTCTTTTCTCAACTGCTGTAACACATTTTTCACATGGTCTAGGTGTTCTTCTTTGGTCTTGCTGAAAATCAAAATGTCATCTAAGTACACAACAAAAAATGGTTTCAAAAATTCATTCATAACTCTCATGAATGTGTTGGGTGCATTGGTTAGTACAAATGGCATAACTAACCACTCGAACAACCCATCCTTTGTCTTGAACATTGTCTTCCATTCATCACCTTCCCTTATTTGAATTTGATGGTAACCACTCTTCAAATCAATCTTTGAAAACTACTTGTCCCCACTCAAACAATCCATGAGGTCATCCATCCTTGGTAAAGAAAATATGTACTTGATAGTAATCTTGTTAATAGCTCGTGAATCAATACACATTTTCCATTCACCTCCTTTCTTATGTGTCAAAACTATAGGTACAACACACAAACTCAAACTCTCTCTAATCAATCCTTTGTCAATCATCTCTTGCACCTGCTTATTTACTTCCTCATTCTCGACCAAAGTCATCTGATAAGGAGATTTATTTGGTAGACTTGATCCTGATATCAAGTCAATCTGATGTGATATACTTCTCTAGGGAGGGAATCCTACTGGTATATCATCTCTAATGATATCCTTAAACTCACTCAACAAAGGTTGAATTTTCGGTGGCACATATCTCATTTTTTCAATCTCCAAAACTTCTCTTGGTACTAAGGCCAAACATATATGATTCCTCTTATGTTCTCTTAATAATTTCTTGGCTGAACACCAACATAATGCAATTGTTGCTACAAATATTTCTACTATCATTACCACTTAACTCAATCTCCACCATTGGCTCCAATATATATCACATTCCATCCTTTAAAAATTCATAAATATTCTTCCTCCTATCATGGTAAAAACATTCTTTCAAATAACCATCATCTTCCGAGTAGTATGTGAAAAGAATCCATCTCTACTATGTCACACAATACCTACTCACTAAATTTTCCAATCTAAAAACTCAACAAACATTACTCAGTCATGGTCACCTATTGTCCTATTTTCAACCATGATACTTTGTAAGGATTTGTATGTGGAATGCTTTTCAACTTGAATTTTTCCATTACTTCCGTGGATACTAAATTTTATGTACTTCCACCATCTATGACAAGATGAAAACACTTATCCTAAATTTTTCATTTAGTTTTGAAGACTCTCTTTCTTTGTTCATGTTCTCTTGTTGCCTTTGTCTCAGGATTGAGTAATACTGTTCTAAACATCAGGTTTTCTCCTTGCTCTTGTTGAAGTAATTCCACATTCCCACCAGGAACTCTTGTCTCATATGCATGGGTAACTTGTGTCCTAGCCTCATTTCTTCTCGTTGCGTTCTTTCTCTCCAGACATTTTGATGCTTTGTGACCCTCTACTCCACATCTATAACATGTAATCACATACTTACCTTGACCAAAACCTCTTCCTCTACCAATGTTTCTTCCTCCTCTTGTATTTTGACTACTCGTTGCTTCATCCTTCTTTTCGTTGTATTTAGCATCACTTGCTCTACCCCTGCCTCTAGTTCCTTTTCCCTAGAACTTTTGCCGAAATATTTCGTCAATATTTTCTTCTACCTTCAAAGCAACTTGATAGGATTCATCTACATTATGAAAGTAATGCGTACTCATCTCATCCTGAATATGATACTTCAACCCATTCATGTATCTTGCCACTAAATGATACTGTGGTTCCTTTATCCTTGACTTGAGGGATAGTTTGAAAAACTCCTCTATATATTCATGAACAAATGTCTCTTTTTTCCTTAAGATTTTCATTTGATTGAAAAAATTATGTCGGTAATCGACATGCAGGAATTTCTCCTTGATTTTGATCACCATCTTCCTCCAGGTTCTAATATTTCCATATTGGTTATCCACTTTTTCTTTTTGCAACATATCCCACCGAAGTGCAGCGTGACCCTTTATCTTATTCATGGAAAATTGAAACCTATTGGGATCCTGAACATTTTCATACTCAAAATATATTTCAAGCTCTCATATCCAATCAATGAGAGTATTGGATTTAAAAATACCATCGTAGCATGAAACTTCCACCCTTTCAAAACCTATATCTTTCATAAAATATACTAAATGTATTGTTGGGTCTACTTCCTCAACATTTCACTCTTCTTCAACCTCATCTTTAGAATATGAACATGTTTCAGCATCTCCATACCTTATGGTTTCCATTTCTTTAATCCTCCTTCATAATTCCTTGAGTTTTCCATTCCTTTTTCATCCTTGTGTTGTTTCTTATCTTCTTGGTGGAATCCTTACAAGTTGTCTTATATCCCTCAATCAGACTAACATTTAGAGGCCTTACCTCCAGGAAATGTTCTCTCACAACTCAGGAATTGAACCAAATATGATAACACTTGATGCAGTCAGCCTAGCTTCTGCAATCAATCCTTAAAAAAACCATGTGTCTGCCCACATATTACACAACTAACAATGTACTTGTTATCCCCAACTCGTAGGGATAACTAAGGATATAATGTATCTATTGAATTTTATGGTAAGTTGATGAATTTTAATTTTTAATTTTGTTTAGCATTATTTGAACCATAAACATTATAGCATAAATACATTAGCTACAGTAAACCAAGATCACAAGAAGAATAACCATGCACAAAATACACCAGAAATATCTTGGGAAAACCCTTCTCAATCAAGGGAAAAAACCAACAATCCTTTTCTATATTCTCAAGAGAATATCCCCCAGCCATCACCAAACCTAGCACACAAGAGGGTGTTGTAATTCTCATAATTTCATACCTCAACTTATGAAATCATGAGATGACACAAAGATAAGTTTGTTTCCTCAATGGGGATTCACCTTTATTTATACAAACACATCAAATGATGTGTGTATTTTCAAAATAAGGTTGACATGTACAACTTAATAATATAATAAATATAATTAATAATTACAATATTAATTATCTTTACATGGTGGGGACGACCTGTACCCTTTACAACATAATTAGGGTTACAAGTAAATCTTACTCTTAGACAATATAGCAAGGATCTCACACGTCCACTAGTGCTCAGCCACTAGGGACACGTCCACCTGTGCTTAGCCACAGGGATGTCCTACTCATTAGATCTCCATCTCATTGAGTCCACAGGAGAATCATCTGGAGTATTGTTGGCCCTCGACCAAGTTTTGAGGAAACCATGGTCAGGTTTGGACCACTTTTGGACTTCGACAGGCTGGTCAAAGATGGAGCACCCAGGCGGAGCTAAGATCAAGGATATCACTTATTTTGTGGGTTCTGTGGACCCAACAAGGGGTTCCTTAGGGTTTTTGTAATGGGTTATGGGATGTCAACCCATGGGTTTACCCATGATTAGGCCTTATTGTAAAAATATAAATAAGTAAGAATGTAATGTAGAAAGGGGTGAAGAGAATAGTGGACAAAGAGGCTAAGTGCAAGTAGTTCTGAGTTGATTTGTGCAACATAATGCGTATGTAATTCCCTGTGCTCAATAGAGAAGTTGGATATGTGCCTTGACCTAGTTTTGGGAAGGAGGATCTAGTGCACAGTGCGTAGATCTCTTGTCTGGAGTGAAGGTTGGCTATGTGGCTTAGTGCACAGGAGCAGATGAATGTAAGAGATTGAAGAATAATAAAGAAGACGAAGCAGTTGGTGGATGTAACCTCACACTAGGGTGAACCACGTATATCTTGTGTCTTTGGTTTGCTTTGTGATTTGTTGGTTATGTTATGAATCTTCTCAGTGCTTTGCTTATTATGTATATTAGATAGATCTGTTGATGCTTAGTGCTTAGTTGTCTTAAGAATGAATGAATGTTAGATCTAACTCAGTTCTATGTGCTAAATGATCAAAGTACTTAATCTCTATTGTTATTGTGCCGATCTATCTTAGGGTTTGTTCTGCGATGTTAATAAATCTAATGAATTAATGCATGCCACCTTCTAAGTGTTGCTAGAATACTCCGTGAAGTGTTATTATCACAGATCTGTGTCCCAGCTTGGTTATAGGTGCCTGATTCCTGTAACCCCCCCTTCTTCTACCTTGATTTAGACTTCTCCTTCTTTGCAGGTGTTTCCGAAAGGGATGGTAGTTAGGTTTTTTTTGGTGTGTTGTTAGAGTTGAACCCTGGGTCTACCTCTCTACCAACAAATGGTTCTTTTGTTGGGACTAAAACTGTGATTGTTGGGAACTGAAGAGAAGCTTTGTGCGTAGATCTATTGTTGTAGTTCAAATTACTCTACTGACTTGCGAATATCTGTGCTAAGAAAGAAACCTGATCTGAAGAAAAGAGGTAAGATCTTAAAATAAGTAAAATTATGTGCTTTGATAAGAGTAAGATAAGTGAAAATTTTGTATCGAAAGGATGAATTTAGGTATGTTTAACAGATTATGTCCTAGTCTAAAATCTAGGGCACAGTTGGAATAAAGAGTTGATATAAGTAAAGCTAATAGAAATGAAGAAAGATATGTTATTCCTATGCGTATAAAGAATTTTTGGACTAATAAATGGATGTAGGAACCTAGAAATAATTTTTACAGATTGCAGGTCCAGCACTGTGATCCTAGTGCACAGTACAGAAGCGGTTTGGGAACATATAAAAGAAAAAGAGGATTGACACTATGTTATAACTGTAGAATACCGAGACATCTTACTAAGGAATGCCCTGGTACAGGTCCTATTTGTCTTTGTTGTAAAATTGTTGGTCATGAGGTTGAGGATTGTCCAAGGATGATTGCAAAAGTTGAAAGGATGAACATGAGACAAGAAAAATAAAGTCAAGAGACTAAGAGAATGTTAGAGAATCATAAAGATAAATAATCAGAGAAATACCAGACTGTGTTATTACAGTTGAAAGAAACAATGAATAATCACAAAGATGTCAGTTTACCAGAGATCTTGAAAGTAAAACAACACATAAGTACAAGAATAGAAGACTTCAACATAGACTGTGTCTTGGATGAGGAAACACCAGTGAATATTATGATAGAAGATACTTGGGAAATTTTGGGAAAGCCTATTGTGGTACCTTCATTGGGAAGGATATGCTTATTTAAGGGAAAGATGATAACCTTATGTGGAAGAGTTACTAATGTACCTATTATTATCCATGGAACATCGACTGAAGAAGAATTTGAAGTCATTAAGTTTGTTGAGAACAACGCCCCTTTCCCACTTATGTTAGGAAATACTTGGATTGAGAAGGATCAAATTGGAAGGAAAGCAGAGGAAGAAGATACATAAAATAAAAGCAAGAACCAAGGGATTTCATAGCTAGAAAAATAGATCAACTAATAGAAGAACGAGAAGATAAGTCAAAGCAATAAAATGTAAGAGAATTAGTTGTTGAGGTTGAAAGAATGCAAAAATGTTTGAAAGACCTATCTATGCAAGAAAGAAGAATACCCACCCTGGAATTAATATGAGAAGGGGTATTAAATTCTAACCCTTTGAGAGAACATCAACAATGTGAAGTCACCACGCTAGGAGAAGATAAGAATAAGAATGGAAAGAGGATTCCAGAAACTGTTAGAGAGACTCAGATTACAGGGAAGAAGGCAAGGAATATAAATAAACAAAAAGCCAAGTTAGAAAAGCTATAGGACGCTATAGATAATAGATGGAAGACTTCACAGACTAGAACCTCGTAGGAGGCAGGTTCGCAGGATTTGAACCTCACTGGAATAGCAGGACCGCACAGAATGGGACTTCGGCTTGGCAAAGATATATGACCATTGGAGGCACCCCGACCATTAGAACGATGCTCCAGAATGGCTAGGAAACACGTTTATGGGTGAATGGACCACTTTTGGGACGTTGAGACCATGCCATAATAGACAGATTCACATTGATGGAAGCATTCCTGCTCGTTGGAAGAATCCGTTATGGGGCCTCGCTTATTTAACCCGTCAAACATTGCGTCGGGACCACTTTTTACTACCTGTGATTAACTGAGCCAATAGAGAATTGATTGTGTGTCGAGTTGTGTTATTAGAAACTAGACGTCATTTTCTGTTTGTTTACTTATCCGTTCGCCTACCTGTTATCCACAAATTTGGTCATTGTGATGAGGTCATGATGATGTCATGATAATGGAAAATCAAGCTCTTTACCAAGATTACTTTCCTGAGAAAAGTTACAATTGTCTTCTTCTAGAACTCACATTTTGAAACATGTTCGCAGGCTACTTATATATTCACCTGCGGGAATGCCTGTTTCCCGCAGGCTACCTTAATCTGGGGTGCGAACTTCTCGCACTGTACTCATGGTTAGGGTGCGAACATGCTCTTAAAAGGGAAAAATATCAAGATCTCGAACCTTCTAGAAGGGAATCTTCTAGAAGGGTGAGTTGGCTTTCGAGTGGTTATTCAAGTACTGTCATTCCAGATATCTTGGGACCATTCCCTATCCAAGTAACTAATCTATCTCTTCCTATATATTGAGGAGATTTCTCATGGAAAGGGTTAAGAAGTTCAGTTAGCAGCAAGTTAGCAAGAGTTTGATTAGTGAATTAGTGGAAAACTGTATGGAGGACTGATGCTACTGTAGCAAGAGACAACAACAAGGTCATCGCATGTGGTTGATTTTCTTCATGCATGAGAAAGTGTGTGTGTCAGAAATAGAATCCATCGAAAGGAGACCTATGACATCAAGGCTCAGGTTGTAAGTTTCACTTTCAATTAATTCAATACAGTAATATGTCCCTTTCCCATAAAGATGATGTCACTGTATTACATAATTCCTTGATCATATGTATAGACTAGTCATTGAATATCTTAACTTGTCTTTACTTCGATTGGTTCATTTTGTCGTGATCTGGATGGGACGAGAGCATTGAAGCGAAGCTTGGAACAACAAAGATCTAAGGAAAGCGTTCATAAGGTATGTCCATAGCCCTTATCTCTCAGTTCATTCAATAGGCTAGATCTAGGGAAAGTGTATTATTCTGTCATGTTTTGTTCTAGATACCAGGTGGATCTAGGGAGATCGGTTTGTGTCCGCACTTATGGATTTATCCAATAACACTACCCCGACCTGTCTTTTAAATAGTGAGAATGTCGGGCGAACCTACTAAACTATAAAATTATGTTGAGGAGATATTCAAGAAGATGATGGTTGATAAACCATTATCTGAAGAAGTGCAAGCGTCGTCAACTAGGGGTCTGTAGGCTTCCCCTTTGAGTGGACAATGTTCTGGCCATGACAACCTCGTGACTGAGCAGTGAAGTAAGAATCGCAACAATTTGGCTAATGTGAAGCAGATCCCGTTGATCGTACCAGACTATATCTGACCTTTTCCTGGTGCGGTTAACCGTGACAACATCCCACATGACTATGAATACACCCTGATCACCACGTACATCCTGAAAGGAATACACATAGTTGGGAGTCATTTAGGACAGATCCCACTACTGAAGAATAATGAATTTAACTTCAGTGATAGAAAGAACTATGCTATGCTCACACCCCACCGATACCTGACAAATACAACTAGGAAGAAGCCTCACCTAGTCTCCCAGTCATGGATTAAGGAGCTCGTGCAGTTCACTGTTCTAAATGTGATGAAGATTCCCCATTTTTTTCATCACCAGGAGGGTAACGCTTGCGTTAAAATCCTCTTGTTGTGCTACCATGGTGCATACCAGTGGCTCGAATGGTGGATTACTATGGATCCGATGATGATCCACTTGATTACAGGATTAAGCATGAAGGGACCTGACCCTCAATAGTTTTATTCAGGGAAGGCCTCAGACCTCTCCCTAGAACAGTGCATCAAGGAAGATTACGACGAAGTCGAAAAGGGAAAGCAAGGCTACAAGGTAGCCTCTATCCAAGATGGCTCAGTGTGCCTCACTTTCCAACTCATAGTTGTCAAGCTTGTAAGAAATAACTTCCCCACACAGGTCACAGGGTTCATGGTGGACCTCGTAGGAAAATGTGTGGAGGACATGCAGATGAATTGGGCAATTTACCTCATCAATGAACTTGAGAAGGACTGTCACGAAGCTCAGGATCAGGGATATGAATTCCACTTTAGCTGGTTGATCGTGTTGATTGCATTTGTCTCTTGGAAAATGCCTGAAGGAGCCACCTTTTCAGAGATTGAACCATCAGAGTCATTGGCCAGTAGGTTTTCTACTTTTTGGTACACCAACGACATGTCAAAGCAATGACAGTCAAATGTTGTGTTCCATGTGTACTATCAACAACTAAAGGTTTCCATTGAAGCATTTCCGTGCATGACACTGTGCACCTTGCACCAGTATAGACCAATAACCAATTTTCATGCATGACATAGTGCACCTTGCACCAGTATAGACCAATAACCAAGTTTTGTGCATGACACAATGCACCTTGCACCAATATAGACCAATAGCCAAGTTCCACACAAATCATCATTTTATCTATATCACTGCATGCAGAGACGAGAGCAAGGAAGAGTTACAGTCATATTACAAGCTAACAGACGAAGACATGGAGCAGATAAAAAAGGATTGGCCAGAGGAGTTCCTTGTACCTGTTGTTGATGCAGAACTCTCCAACACTGACATCATAGGAATCCCCCTAGTCACCCGGGTTGAGCATGTCGGACAGTCCAGTGGGACAAAGAAGAAGAAGAAAAATGAGGAAGTCCAGAATATAGAGACTGATGAGGAGGAAAACGCCTTTGAAGAAAACGGATCCAGCTCTCTAGGATGAGGAGGTGAAGCAAATGGACAAGGAGGAGGGGATGAAGGAGAAAAGCAAGGAGAAGGAGGAGCTACACTGCTGAAATATCCCCCTACTGAAATAGTAACACCACATAAGAGGGAGGTTTATCCACAAAAACTTCAACAAGAAAGAAGACGCGTGCTAGCAAGCCCCAGTTAGAGGCCACACTCATGGAGGACGACATCAGCTTGGTCCATGGAGCCATGGAGGATTCTTTCGAGGACATATTTCAGAGATATGGAGTGAAGTAGGAGGGGTTGTATGAAAGGGTCGAGAAGGAACTGAAGGAAATACAACAAGTTATTCAATTGATTTGCGCATTACATACTATGCCTTCTTCGTCACGGGTTGCAGAATTGGGGGATGAACCAACCCAATTAAGAATACTTGCAGATGTGATAGAGGCTCGACTTCAGAAAGTCCAAGAATAAAAGGAGAAGGCTACAAAATCCTTGAAACAAGAGAAAAAGGAAGTCTCAGAGAAATTACGAGTAGCACGGTACTATGTAACCGCCTATGAAAATGAGAAAGAAGAGTTTTGGGTGATTCTACAGGAGGACAAAGCGAAGCTGTAGAGAGAAAATGAGTAGTTTCTCACAGAACGAGCTACGGTCAAAGAAGTGGTGAATAAAGCATGTCACTCTATGCCAGGACTAGCACAGGAGGAACCAAAGTCGGTCGAGGATCAAGTGGCAAAGCTCACTGAGACCATCCAACAACTTCAAGCGAGGATAACTGAGTTAGAGATCCAAGCAGTACCGAGCACCCCGCAGGAGGTGCATGACCAGAGGGAAGAAGCTGATAAGAACACAATAGTAAGGATAAGGGCCCTCTTCTCAGAGTGAAAACCACTAAGCGATAGAAGGGCACAGACATATGAACGCCTCACAAAAGATCCAGAGCTAAGGAAATTGGAACACAGTTACAAGAGGCGCAACAACAGGCCTTCTCTGTGCAGGCACAAATGAAGCTGCTCACCGTAGTTGAAATAATGAAGAGGTCCCAGGAAAAACATGCGGTACAACAACAAATTATTTCCATCTAGGGTAGGGTAATGGAAGTCACGTAGAAACTACAACCTATGTAGGATGAAGCCTACAAGGTGTTTGAAGAAATTGAAGGACGAGGCTCGCAATTGGACTAAGCGGTTGTGACATCATAATAGTGCCTGGAAGGGCCTGTTACAAATAAATGATCCAAGAGCTCATTGATCAGGAAGCTCAGGAAAAGAAGCAAGTCGAGGTAGTTCGAGTGAAGCTCGAGGCCTTCGAAGCAACGTTGACTAGACTTGAGTGACTCGAGATGAGTCACATGAGAGTGTTGGGGGCATGTTGTTCCTCGACCAAGTTTTGAAGAAACCTTGGTTAGGTTTGGACCACTTTTGGACTTCGACAGGCTGGTTGAAGATGTAGCGCCCAAGCGGAGCTAAGATTGCAGATCTCACTTATTTTTTGGGCTATGTGGACCCAGCAAGGGGTTCCTTAGGGTTTTTGTAATGGGTTATGGGATGTTGGCCCATGGGTTTACCCATGATTAGGCCTTATTGTAAAAGTATAAATAAGTAAGAATGTAATGTAGAAAGGGGTGAAGATAATAGCGGAAAAATAGGCTAAGTGCAAGTAGTTCTGAGTTGCTTTGTGCAACAGAATGCATATGTAAGGCTCTTTTCTCAATAGAGAAGTTATCTCTGTGCCTTGACCTAGTTTTGGGAAGGAGGATCTGGTGTGCAGTGCGCAGATATCCCATTTGGTGCGAAGCTTGGCTCTGTGGCTTAGTGCACATGAGCGGATGAATGTAAGAGATTGAAGAATAATAAAGAACACGAAGCAGTTGGTGGATGTAGCCCCACACTGGGGTGAACCACGTACATCTTGTGTCTTTGGTTTTCTTTGTGCTTTGTTGGTTATGTTATGAATCTGCTCAGTGCTTTTCTTATTATGTATATTAGATATATCTATTGATGCTTAGTGCTTAGTTGTGTTAAGAATGAATGAATGTTAGATCTAACTCAGTGCTATGTGCTAAACGATCGAAGTACTTAATATATATTGTTACTACGCTGATCTATCTTAGGGTTTGTTCTATTATGTTAATAAATCTAATGAATTAATGCATGCCACCTTATAAGTGTTTCTAGAATACTCTACGAAGTGTTATTATCACAGATTTGTGTCCTATCTTGGTTACGGATGCCTAAGTCCTGTAACCCACCTGCTTCTACCTTGGGTGAGACTTCGCATGCTTCGCAGGTGTTGCCAAAAGGGCCGGTAGTTAGGGTTTTGTTGGTGCGTTGTTAAATTTGAACCTTGGGTCTGCCCCTGTGCCAAAAAGTACCATATCAAGCCTGACTCAACTGAGTCCACAAGGTAGGATACCACACGTCATAACAACTCAATCCATATTCTGACGTACACCCATCACATGGGCACCTTCACCCCACACAGGGGTACACATCGTTTCATCTCAATTCATAGAGGAATGACACACCCATCTCATGGGCATCCTCACCCCACATAAGGGCACACATCATATCCTCTCAGTCCATAGAGGAATGACACACCCATATCATGGGCACACCCAATACATGGGATCTCTCACAGGTCGACTCACTCAGTTTGTGTCCTGGAGGATGTCTCATGAAGATGTAATCATCAACACTCCCTCTCAGCTAGGGAGGCATTCTCTACCAAGCAAAGTCTCTCACAGAAGTACTCGAACTTTGTATTGGCAAGCAGTTTGGTGAAGATATTTACAATATGCTCATGTGTAGGAAGGTATTGCACATGTACTTCTTTCATCTGCACCATGTCTATGATATAATGATATTGTATCTCAATGTGTTTCAATTTTTCATGAAACAAAGGATTCTCAAAGATCTTCACACAACTCTGGTTATCGCAATGAATAATGGTAGGATCCATCTCATGATCAAATAAATCTGTCTGGACCATGCAAAGCCACACTACCTCGCGGACTGCCACACTCAACACTATATACTCTGCTTCTGTGGTACTCAAGGCCACAGAGCTTTGTTTCCTGCTGCACTAGGAAACCATGACAGACCCCAAGGTAAAACAACAACTGGATGTGTTATTTCGGTCCACTATGATCCCTGCCCAATATGCATCGGCATATCCCTACAAACTCATGTCTACACTAGATGAATATCTCAGGCCATATCTAACTGTGCCTCGTCGATATCTCAGTACATTCTTTGCTACTATCAAGTGAGTCTGTCTCAGCTGACTCATGAACTCACTATGTACATTCACTTCATAACATATGTCAGGTCTGGTGTTAACCAAATACACCAATGATCCAATCAGTTGTCAGTATAAATGTGGATCAATCTCGCCTGAATTAGTAGAAGCATCGTTCATCTTCTTCAAATCCATCACTATTGGTGTAGGTATGGATTTGCATTCTGGCATACCAAACTTCTTCAATATATCCACTGTATATTTTCCTTGACTTAGGAAAATATCATCAGTCCTCTACCATACTTCTAGTCCCAAGAAGTAGTTCATCATACCCATATCCTTCATCTTGAATTCAGAAGTCAATGCTTTCTTGCATTCAACAATAAGTCTTTATGAATCGGTGAGGAATAAGCCATCCACATACAAGACCAATATTAGGTACTAATCACCAACAATATGATAATATAGGTTTGGATCAACAACACTCTTGTTGAAGCCCAAACTCATCAAGAATCCATCCACTTCTTGTACCAAGCACAAGGCGTTTGCTTTAGTCCAAATAGGGCTTTCTTCAACATGCACGCATGAGTTTTCTCATCGTGTATCGTGAATCCTTCTGGATGCTTGATGTAAACTTCTTCATCAATCTCACCATTGAGAAATGTTGTCTTTTTATCCATATGATGTATTTTCCAACCCATGGATGCAACTAGTGCAATGATAGTACGGATGGAAGTGTTTCAAGCTACCAGAGAAAATGTCTCCTCATAATCAATTCCCTTCACTTGTAAGAATCATCTGGCTACAAATCTTGCTTTGTGTTTCTTGACACTTCCATCAGTATATCCTCTTGGAAGTTACTACAAACTTCCCTTCTAGTATTGGAACAATATCCCACACATCATTCTTCAAGATGGTATGATACTCTTCTGCCATGGCATCTTGCCATACCTGCTGACCTATTGATTCTCCATGACAAGAAGGCTCAGTATCAATGATGTGTCTCATGGCTTAAAATTAGCTCAAAAATATCTTTGGTCTCTTTCTCTCTCAGGATGTGCCTTGAGGATTTGAATGTCCCTCTGCCTCTTACAGAGTTTGTCGATCCCAGGTAGGCCTTTTATGGCCTACTGCAATGTCTCTAGGAACATCAACTAGAGTAATATGATCAATAACTATGTCCCTCTGAATTTCTGAAGGGGGAGAGGGTATTGTCTCTTAATTATTCTCAAATATTTTGACTCCCTCTGAAGTCTAAAGGATAGACATCTTCCTTTTTTGTGTTGCTAACCTGGAGATATCTCATGTATTCTCAGGTCCTCTACTAACTCTATAGTACTAGGATAATAACCAATATGGACTCCCATAGGGATAACAACCAAAATTCCCTCATGTACTAGGATAATAATCAACCAAGAAAAAATTAGACTCTTATACCAGGGATAATGGTTTGGGTCATGAGGGCTCCCATAATAAGGATAATACCCTTCATCATCAAAATGAAAGCAACTACAGATTAATCAAATAAGGAAAGAAGTACAAAAAATTACCCTAGTCTACATTCATGCTCAATCTCGTATTTGTTTTTAGAGGAAGTAATCATCATCTCTCACATCTTCAACTTTCTAAGGTGGGTCTGGATCCATGTCAGCAGTGGAAGAATATTTTATTTATTTCTTTTGGGTAGGACAATTTCTCGCAATGTGTCCATACTTGTTACATCTGAAGCATTGGACCTTTGACGTGTCTTTTCTATAAAATATTGCTTGAATAGTTCTCCTATTTTATCTCAAGAAAGATACTTTGAAATTTAGACAAGCTTGCTTACTTGTGCCAAAAGGAAAATCTGCAACTCCCTTAAAAACTTCCCAAACTTGTGTTGTAGCCAGATTTTATCTTCAGCATAGATATACCGATAATGTACTTCAAAAACAAGACCACAAAATATGATCTGGAACTCGGCTAGAAGTGCTCTTGTAGCAGAGCTGAAGTTTTCTTGGAGACTACTCTAAAAACTCGTCTTTATTCCTCTTGAAATCTCAGACAAAAATTACTAGAGCCAGGTCCAAATGTTCCTCAGAAATTTGATCTATTTTCTACTGATATTCACCCTTTAGAACAACCTCACATATTCCCTCTATCACAACCACAAATTCTCCCTTATCACATGTTGAATTTTTCACACAAAACTGATATAAAATTCACCTTCAACAGCCTCAAAACTGACCTTGGATCTGCCCACAAAACTGGATTGTAATTAGTTTTAATTTTGTAGTTAGGTATGATGTTTGGTCTACTTCTGTCTTGTTGCAGTTATGTGGTGGGGGTTCTTCTGGATGCGACAACCTCAAACTTCACCTCAGAAAGTTTTGGCCCTTTCCTCACACTTGTTTTCTTATGGGTCCATTGTTAGGGTCTTCTGTGACATCCTTAGAGGGGCCTCTCTCTTGTTGCGGTCTCCTTCTAAGGTCTTCAACAGGGCTCAGCCAAGCCTGCGGCCAACCTCAACCTTCACCATAGATTTAAGAGAGGTCTAGTTTTAGTAGTGTTGAGATTTGGGTACCTTGGAAAGTGGTCCCCGTGTGCTTATGAGTCTCTAAGCACAAAGGGGGAAGACTATTACCCTCATACTTTACTTTATGATTCTAATTTCACTTTGACTTAGGAGTTTTAAGTAAAAAGTGAAATATGTCACTTAAGTCATAAAGTGACAATTAATTCACAATGTGGGTGAATTAATAGACATAAAGAAACTAAGGAAAGTGAGTTTCCTTAGTGAGATTATTGGAGTTGATCTCACCCATTGATTAGACTTGGCTAGATCTAATCTAGGACATTGATCTTTTAGGGTTGGCATGAGGAGGCTAAAGAGAGGGTAAAGGCATTTTGGAGACTCATTCTTCACTTGAGAGTTTTGGAGAAGAGAAGGAGGGTGCATATCTTGAGGAGGAGAGGGGCGCACTTCATGAGGGTTTGAGAAAAACCCTTGCAAGCTTGCGAAGGAGCTTGTGTTAGCTTGGATCTTGCATGGAGAGGTTATCCATGGAGGTTTAGCCTTCATTCTTYAGAGGGAGCACTTTGTATGGAGGAGGGGTGCATCTTGAGGAGGAGGGGCGCATTTATCATCCTTCATTTTCTCATGAGGAGAGGAGGACTTGTCAGATCAGGTTAAGGTCTGAAGCATTGAGAGAGGAGAGCTTGGGCACTTGTTTCTGTGGAGAGAGACTTTCAGTTTCAGGTTCAGTTTATTTATTGTGATCATTTATGCTTGGAGGAGGGCGCATGAGTTGAGAGGACTGACAACTACTTGGTAGCAGATCTGCTTGGAGGATTCGAGCTCTAATAGTTTCTATGGAGAGGCAGCACAGGAGAGGACATTCCTATGGAGGGATTTCTTTATTGGGCTACAGATGAGCTTGGGTGCCTCAGTTCAGTACAGAGGGCAACAAAGGGAGAGGGCACACCATAGTTTGGGCACTTCTTTCTCTGGATCTTGTGGCAAGGATCGTGAGGAGCTTGCTATGTATACAGGTTCCATTGTATTTCATTACTTGTTGTATCTCTTGATTTAATCATAATTATATAGACATATATCCCAAACTGGTTTTCCTCGGGAGGGTTTTATCCAGGGTCACGTTGACCAAAAATACCTGTGTCAAACTTATGCATGTTTAGAAGTGTAGATCGGCATTTTAAAGTTCAATATCTAGAGGTAGTGTTATGTGTTTTAAGTTATATTGCATGTGCTAACATTGAAATAAGAAAACACTTGCAAGGGCACCTTAAAAGAGCACTTAACCTATAAAACATTGAGCAGAAAGTGGGATGATTGTTTGTTGTCCTAAAACAGCAAAAGAAGACAGCCATACAGTTGAAACTTAGAGCCATACTAAGGTCAAGGACAGACCTTAGATGGCAGCCTCATAGGACCTCAGATAATTTCTACATGGTATCAGAGCCAAAGGTGGCTTAGACTTGCTGATTTTGGAGCACTTTTTGGGCAGTTTGGAAAAGTTTTTATATCAGATTTTTTCATTGTTTTGGACAGAAAGTTTACAGTCCAAAAGAGTGGGTAAAATTCAGATCTGAAGGTACCTCTCTCTCATTGCCAGTTGCATAGCTCAGGGCAGATTTTGGACAACTAGTTTATAGAGTTGGTGGACAGTTGTGGGAAGATTTGTTGGGCTGATTTTTGACACTTGTGGACAACCTCTTTTCACACCTACATGGACAGGGGTGAGGCTATAGAGACGACCTCTTTTCAAACCTAGAGATTAGGAGTGAGGTTGTGGATTTTCTTTCCTCTTTTCACACCTTTGTTGACAGGAGTGAGGCAACGTTCCTTTGCATTGGGAGCATCAGAGTGAGCACAGTTGGAAGACATGTCAGTATCTCAGATGTGTGTGGAGGACAGGCTAGCCGGGGCTAGCAATTGGTCACCTTGGAAGGAAAGGATGGTCTTTGTCTTAGAGGATCTCGAGCTATGGGACATAGTTGAGGTAGTTGTTCCTCCCATTCCTGTCATTTCTCCCATCTTGGTATAAGAATTCAGGAGGAGTAACAACAAGGCAAAGAGGATCATATGTGATGCTATGAGAGATCACATTATTCCCCACTTGATTGGGAATACTTGTGCATTTGAGATGTGGGCATCTTTGTGCAAGTTGTACAAGAGCTCTAATGAGAATCGGATTATGGTTCTTCATGACTGACTGAGGGGCATTCACATGCTCGAGGACGAGTCAGTTACTTCATTCCTTGGTAGATACACACAAATCAGAGATGATTTGGCAGCCGTCAGAGAGGTTGTGAACCCTAACTCTTTGGTGAGGCAAACTATGAATAGCTTCACCAAATCGTGGGGTCCATTTGTACAGGGAATTTTTTCCCGGGAGGTTATGCCTACATGGGAGAGGATGTGGGATAAATTCATCCAGGAGGAGATTAGGCTTGTAGCTGAGGCTTCTGGACAGCAACAGTAGTAGCAACAGACAATTTCTGGTGATGAGGACCTTGCTCTTTGGACAAAGGGAAAGAAGAAGACCGGTCATGGAGGTTAGCATGGTCCCAAGTTTGGGGCCCCACCACAGGGAGGAGAGAGCAATAGTAGCAGTGGGCAGAGGAGAGACATGAGCACAGTGAGATGCTTTTCTTGTGGAGGGATGGGTCACTATGCAGGATAGTGTCCCAAGAAGAAGAAGAAGCAATAGGATGGGTTAGTAGCGATAGCAGAGGAGATAGAGTTCAATGATCGGTTTGCGAGAGAGTGTGCATTCATTACTACTTTATCTACCATTACACCATCCAACATTAGTTGGGGAGACTGAGTTGATGAGGACCATCTGACGCACAACAGTGATTCAGAGGGATATCAGACTCAGTGTCCTTGGAAAGCTTCAGAGTGGGTGAATGGTCCACCCAGTATAACTACAGTTTCAGAGCATCCAAGTAGACAGAGAGTTGGTGATACAACTTCAGCACATCATAGGATGAGGAGGAGGAGCAACAAGGCACCATAGAGGCTTGAGCCTCACATGGCTTATGAGACAGGCATATCAGGTTCTAGATCCACTTCAGGTGGAGGTGACTTGGCAAGAGGCCAAGTTCATGACTCTTGGTGAGAGACCAAGAGAGGGAGACTCTTGGTGAGATGCCAAGAGAGAGACTCTTAGTGAGAGGCCAGGAGCAAGAGGAAATCCTTGGTGGGAGACCAAGGTGGAGATATTCGGTGTGATGCTAAGATCTAGATGATCTTGGATAGATGGAGAGTCAATGCCATTTATAGATCATACAGATTGAGTAGATTTGTGACAGAGTTCACTTTCAGCGATCAGGGTACAACCATACTCACCGAGCATATGCCAGGAGGCAACCATGTCCACTGTAGGGACATATTGGTGGTGACGAGCACTTTCCTCGGTAAGAGGGAGTGTTGATATTTGGGTACCTTGGAAAGTGGTCCCCATGTGCTTATGAGTCTCTAAGCACAAAGGGGGAAGACTATTACCCTCATACTTTACTTTATGATTTTAATTTCACTTTGACTTAGGAGTTTTAAGTCAAAAGTGAAATATGTCACTTAAGTCATAAAGTGACAATTAATTCACAATGTGGGTGAATTAATAGACATAAAGGAACTAAGGAAAGTGGGTTTCCTTAGTGAGAGTATTGGAGTTGATATCACCCATTGATTAGACTTGGCTAGATCTAATCTAGGCCATTGATATTTTAGGGTTGGGATGAGGAGGCTAAAGAGAGGGTAAAGGAATTTTGGAGACTCATTCTTCACTTGAGAGTTTTGGAGAAGATAAGGAGGGCGCATATCTTAAGGAGGGGAGGGGCGCACTTCATGAGGGTTTGAGAAAAACCCTTGAGAGCTTGAGGAGGATATTGTGTTATCTTGGAGCTTGCATGGAGAGGTTATCCATGGAGGTTTAGCCTTCATTGTTCAGAGGGAGAACTTTGTATGGAGGAGGGGTGCATCTTGAGGAGGAGGGGCGCATTTATCATCCTTCATTTTATCATGAGGAGAGGAGGAATTGTCAGATTAGGTTGAGGTTTGATGCATTGGGAGAGGAGAGCTTGGGTGCTTGTTTATGTGGAGAGAGACTTTCAGTTTTAGGTTCAGTTTATTTATTGTGATCATTTCTGCTTGGAGGAGGGTGCATGAGTTGAGAGGACTGGTAGATACCTGGTAGCAGATCTTCTTGGAGGATTTGAGCTCTGATAGTTTCTATGGAGAGGCAACATAGGAGAGGACATTCCTGTGGAGGGATTTCTTCATTGGGCTACAGATGAGCTTGGGTGCCTCAGTTCAGTACAGAGGGCAACAAAGGGAGAGGGCGTACCACAATTTTGGCACTTCTTTCTTTGGATCTTGTGGCAAGGATCTTGAGGAGATTGCTATGTATACAGGTTCCATTGTATTTCATTAATTGTTTTATCTCTTGATTTAATCATAATTATATAGACATATATCCCAAACTGGTTTTCCCCGGGGGGGTTTTATCCAGGGTCATGCTGACCAAAAATACCTGTGTCAAACTTATGCATGTTTAGAAGTGTAGATCAACATTTTAAAGTTCAAGATATAGAGGTAGTGTTGTGTTTTTTAAGTTATATTGCATGTGCTAACATTGAGATAAGAAAACACTTGCAAGGGCACCTTAAAATACCACTTAACCTATAAAACATTGAGCAGAAAGTGGGATGACTGCTTGCTGTCCTAAAACAACAAAAGAAGATAGCCATACAGTTGAAACTTAGATCCATACTAAGTTCAAGGACATACCTTAGATGGAAGCCTCATAGGACCTCAGATAATTTCTACAAGTATAAGGTCAGGTCCTCTCCTTACTTTATCTGTAAGGGTATGACAACCTTCAAATTTCCACGACTGCCTTCTTGAATGTGAAAATGGTCATCTTTAGGACCTGCTTTGAAACCATGTTGAATTTTATGGTAAGCTAATGCATTTTAATTTTGAATTATGTTTATCATTATCTGAACCATAAACATTGTAGCAGAAATACATTAGCTACAGTAAACCAAGATCACAAGAAGAATAACCATGCACAAAACACATCAGAAATATCTCGGGAAAAAACTAGCAATCCTTTGCTATATTCTCAAGAGAATATCCCCCATCCATCACCAAACCTAGCAAACAAGAGAGTGTTGCGATTCTCATAATTTAATACCTTGACTTCTGAAATCATGAGATGACACAAAGATAAGTGTGTTTCCTCAATGGGGATTCACCTTTATTTATACAAAACTTATCACATCAAATGATGTGTCTATTGGAATAGTAGGGTCGACCTGTACAACTTAATAATATAATAAATATAATTAATAATTACAATATTAATTATATTTACATGGTGGGGCCGACTTGTACCCTTTACAACATAATTAGGGTTACATGTAAATCTTACTCTTAGACAATATAGCAAGGATCTCACATGTCCACTAGTGCTCATCCATTAGGGACACATCCACCTATGCTCAGCCACAAAGACGTCCTACTCAATAGATCTCTATCTCACTAAGTCCACAGGAGAATCATCTAGAGCACCATCTCAAGCCTGACTCAACTGAGTCCATAAGGCAAGAGACCACATGTCATAACAAATCAGTCCAGATTCTAACCTACACCCATCACATGGTCACATTCACCCCACGCAGGGGTACACATCATTTCATATCAATTCAGAGAGGAACGTGTTGAGCATTAAACACACCCTAAAAGGTCTATGACCATTTCCTTTTTGGGTACCACTCGATCCTCTTCATTGCCTATTTTCACTTCAGTATGAAACTGATGCTTTCGCTTATATTATATGTTTCATGATTGAATTAAGTAAAGTTTTCTTAAACATACAACAAAGAGTCATCTTAACTTTAAGAGGGACTTAACAACTACTCGAAGTTCGACATCGATAAAAGTTAAATATGGAGAAATCGTTTGAGAAGTCAAAGTAGTCGAAGTCGACCTTCATTGGCGTCAGCCGATGAAATATTTTCTTTTATGTGAATAAGCCTCGGCATGGACTTTGCCGAAGATCAATTCATTTGGCTTCAGTAGATAAGTATAATAGTAAGCGTTGCGCAAATAGAATAATGAATTCGTCGACCGCTGACTCCCGAAATGTTTTCGAAGACGAAATCTTATGAAGATGATGACCAACTGATAGACTGTGCACCTGAACTTTCTCCCGATCACCAATCCTGGATATCAACGGCGTCAGAATTTTATGAGAAGGATAGTATCAGGAGTGCACACAGATACTAGCTGACCCCCGATCCATTCACCGGGTGATGTGACGTGACGAGACATGTTAACCCCTTAATGTGTTAGGTATGCTGCATTTACAATTATTAGTTAGTTCATGGATCACACATTAGTTACTGACTCATGCGTGAATAAAAAAAGAACCGTTAAACTCGTCGATACAATGCATCTCCATCTACTCCTCTGTCGTCAACCAGTTAATATTTATCCACAAAAATCTGATAGTGGTTTATTTTGAATCTGCATTCATTACTCGTATTAACTAATTTATATGACTAATACTATCTCCCCAGTTATATCCTTTTTGAGCCATTGTGTGTGATCCCATTCTGTGCAACAAGAAATTCAGAACATACATAAGAGCGAAGCTAACAGTCTGGAGGAAGCGTCCAAAGTCCAGTGAGTATTAAACAATTATCTTAGCAAGCATTACAGGTATGGGTCCGCTTACAGTTTTACACTCCATTTTATATTTTCTCACCCAATGCTTCTCTCTATAGGTTTTTAAAGGGTGGGTTTTAATTGCAGGGACAATGCCTCCAAACAAGCCTTCCACCAGGAAATCGCCAAAGCTACAAGAATCAGAAGTAGGAGAGGGCTCCTCCTCAATAGTTGCAAGACAATTAGAGTTTCCTCCCAAGCCAGTGTATGTCATTAAGATGATCACCAAGGATCCCTTTGTACATCCCCTATCATTCGAAGATGCAGAGGTGAGTATTGGAGCCAAGACAGATTTTACTCACTAGGAAGAAGTGTTCAAGAAAATCAAGAGGGAATAACCCCTCGAGTATACCCCACACAACGACCCTAAGACAAGGAAGCTCAATGAAGATGTCCTCCCAAATATTTGTAGGGCTTATTTGCACATGGTGGCAATTTGGTCTCCAATATTTCCTTGCATTGAGCTCCTGAAGTGGATTATTGACCATGCTGATGCACAAAAATGTTTGATTAATGATGATAACGATGAATGCGTCAGGGTTTTCCTGGCATCAAAATTTCAGAGTTACTACAAGCTCAGGGACTTTGAGCTAAAACTGAGCACTGACTTCATCCTGAGTTTCTATGTGACACAAGATGCCAGCAAAATCATGGAGTCTTGGTGGAGGGAAGACAAAAAATTCACGAACCGGACTACTGGCTAGTACCCAACAACCAATCTTAGAGAACCATACATATATCTCATGGCTCTACTTTGCAGGTTACATGGGGAGAAGGATTTCTCCTGATTTTTAGAAGCTTGGATGCCTCTGGCTTTTACAGTCACCATTTCAGGCATAGGATTCAACTGGGGTGCCATCATCTCCAAACAATTGAGCACCTTCATAAGACAGGCTCAGGTGCTGAAGGAGGGAGATACCCTCGCCTTCTACATGGCCTCGTATCTACTAGACTCCATTTGTGCCAGGAACACTTTCTCTAGGATGAATCTGAATTGGCACTCTTTGGAGCTCGTGGTCCATGTATACTTCAACATCTTATGGGAAAACAGGTACAAGAAATCCTATGTTGTTATCTATGATCAGTTTATTTTTCTCTTTAGGAAATAATTCCCTAGGCTGTCAGATGAAGCAAAGAAGGTTATAGACAAAATTGGTCACTGGTATTTAGATGAAAGAGAAATCTACATCAGGATTTTCGGTGCCAGAGGGGCACCCCACTTATTACCCATTTATGTTCCCAACCGGCTAGTGTTAGGGGAAATTTGCTATCAAACCATCCTGCAAGGATACAATGCAACTTTAGTAAAAGACGATAAGCGGGCTTTCATACCATATGGGTTTCATATTGGCTTCTGCATGGTCAAAAACACCATGCATGCTAAGCAACTTGGGCTAGTTCAATTAGAATTTTGGTTCCAAAATGGACGATTCCGCAAACATGATCCCAAGAGCCTTGTTCTACAACACGCATCACATGTATCATCTTGTTGGCCTTATGCCCATGACCAGTTCGAAGATGAAATTTTCACTAAAAATGATCAAGACTGGGATGAGGTGGTGTCTAGGAAGGCTGATCCTCAAGGAACCAGGTTTAAAGCTATGAGCTATGAAGAGCAGGCAACGTTTTTGGAGCAGGCAGTTCAATAAATTGGCCAACACCTGACAAGAGAAGTAGCATATGAATTGGATGAAGGAATACATGATCCCCAATAAGACATTGAGGCTGCGGGAGCTCATCAATAATCCTCGGTACAAATTAGGGTTCTCCCTGAAGATCAAACTGCACAAGAGAGGGGTCCACTTTTATACCAACAAACTCAGCTACTAATGAAGTGGATGCAGGATGACCCATACCTTATCATAAAACTTGTGATCTCAACTACCGTCCAAAGCGTCTCGACAGAGTCAAGTGATCCTGGTTCCACGGTTCCTGATAACACCAATGGGTTAGGAAGCCTTGAATATACAACATCGTCGATCAATCCCTTGGAAGGAGGGGCAACTCAACCAGAGATAGGTCGGGTGTTGATAGAAACACAAGTGACCAATCCCTTGAGCACGCTTATACATATATACAATGACGACGAGAGCCCGGAGCCCGCTCGCGATGCCCCGGTGCGCATCCAAGAGGAAGAAGGTCATGAGAAAACCCCTTGCCCTGAGCCCGAGGTTCAAGACAAGTAGGTCTCACAAAAGGAAACAAAAGTCGAAGGCGGCCTCGAAACAGAAGAACCCGATGAGGCAGAAACCAAAGAAAGTCCGAATGATCAACCTGAACTGGAGGATACTGAGAAAGGATCTTCACAAAAGGAAATAGGCAGTTCTACAACCGACAAACAAGTAAGCAACAAATTTGTACCTGACATCTCTTTTTTTCCCAGTATCCAAATCCCGACGAGTGACAAATAGAGGTTAGACCTACAATATAAAGAAACAAGATTCGAGAGCCCACTCTTGAATAGATATACACCGTGGGTAGCCTGGGAGACAGCCTCACATGGGGTGATCAACATATACGAGAGCTGGTAGACGAGGTAGCAGACATCTATGCAATCTCCTACGATCAAAAGAGGAATGCCATTGTTCAAAGGACTACAAGAAGTGAAGGATCACTTTGGATCAATCCATCTTGATTACCACATAGGAGAACTTAATCAACACTACAGACGCTCGTGCATCTGAACTAATCAACGTAGGAAAATCCCTCTCATATGCCGCCTAGGATAGAGCCAGGAGGGATGAAAAGGAATTGGCCGACACCCTGAAGGAGCTCGAACACCTGCGCCATCTTTCTGAATGCTATAAGGGTGCTACACAGACCATTGTGTATCTGAAAGATGAGTTTGGTAGAGTTTATAATGAGTTCAAGAAGGAAAGGCACCTGTTAATCTCTAATGTAGTTGAATTCCAGGAGGACACTCTCATGGCACTCATGACATGTAAGGAGATGGAGCGATGGTATGAGAAAGTGCAGCAGGTGGTAGAAAGGCTCGGGTACATTGAGGCAGTCCAGCAGGTCCAAGAGAAGGAAGAACATGGCATTCGACTTGTGGGTAAAAGTAGTCTCAATCGCATGAAGCGATCGACCGAATATTGGGCTAAAATGTCTGGAGACCCACATAGAGAAATCCAAGGACAATGGACCAGATGTGAGAAGCACTGGGATAAAATCAATAAAATAATGAAGTACATCGGGCTCCCCGAGTTTGGCACCCCCGATAAGTTTATCAACCTAAGTGAAGTGGTCAAGTTATATGCTAAACAAGACTCAATTTGGACCGAAGAGTTCACAAAGATAATCGATGCAAGGTCGGGGCAAGTACAACAGTTTGCAGAACATCCGACCAGAGCCCAAACCATGCTTCAACAATCGAACTTCAATCTAACAAAGTACCAAGCACATGCAGTAGACATCCGAGGGATATATGCGGCTCCAATGGAATAGTACAAATTTATGTGGCCAACACTTGTGAAGAACTATTTGTCAGTTGGTCTGAATATGAAAGTAGTCACCCTTTTCAAGAAACATCTCAGGTGGACTGTTGAAGAAACTGTTAGATGATAACGCCACATGGCGATTTTTGTTTCGTTCAAACTGTACTTAACCATTAATTTTGGTTGAATTTTATATTATAAATAAGGACATCGACCAATTAATCAAGGGTCAATGGTTTTTGTAAGAACTCTTTCTTTTTGGTTGTTGATAACTATTTTGAGATTGCTATGAATTGAGAAGTCCTTCTAGACCAAAGACAAGCTATTTTCATCAGATGTATGTGATTGGAGTTGGAGAAGAATTACTTCCTATCCTGTTCCATGAATGATGCAGTAAATGATTAAGAGCAATTGATTATGTTGTCAAGTTATCTGGTGCAATGTTTTGTTGTTCTTTTCTTTAATGATGAAGATAAATCGTTGTGTTGTTATGTGATGAATGTTATGGTAGATGAATTATTTTTGTTACCGTGATCTTGATTACATATGTGTTTTCTTTCTGTTAATTAGTTTTCTCAGACAATAATTGGATGCTCATTTGGTTAATGTATTAGTACTAGGCCCTTTGGCATAGAATCACTATCTGCATGTTTGAGTAGCGGGTTATCCCAAGCTTGACCTCTTCCCAATAGTTAAAACTTTGTCCTGTTATTTGTCAAGTTGGTTTATACTAGCTTGCATCTCTCATACCAGCCCCACCCAAGAGAAGTACAGAAAAAGAATCATCTTAACTGAAGGAAGAGCCTTCACAAGAAAACATAAATCCCATTGATAGATTGGTCGGATTGCAAGATCTGGAGAACCATTCCATCTTAAATGCTACAGAGTCTAATTGGGCCTCGATGACAGGTTTGGTTCCTACTGTTGAATCAAGGGATTTAAGACCCATCAACAGAATGACACACCCATCTCATGGGAATCCTCACCCCACATAGGGGCACACATCGTCTCCTCTTAATCTAGAGAGGAATGACACACCCAACACATGTGATCTCTCACAGGTCGACTCACTTAGTCTGTGTTCTGGAGGATGTCTCACGAAGTTGTAATCATAAATAGTCTTGAGGCCCTTAGGTTGCAGACATGGAGTATTGAGATACATCTTGAACGACAATGTCCACTTCCACAGACAGAGACCCACCTCACCACCACAAATCCATGTTCGTCGTGACAGTATCCACCACATCAACTAGCCTCCGAAATAAATTAGCTCTTTCTCCATGAGGTACAATTCATGTATTATGGTGAGTGTCATTTCAATATTTGAGGCCTTTGAGTGTGTTTCATCTATTACTGCTTTTGATTATGTGAAATTTTCTTGGACATTAGGCTCTTTTCCCTATTTCACTTTGGTGGTTGATATTGTGCCTTAGTAAGTGGGTCACCCTTACGAATAGGTATGCTACTGGGAGGACCTTTTGATGATACATCATGCCATTCCCGACCATACTTGTAACTTTCCACACTTCATACCCTCATATCCTCACATTTTGGGTTTTTCGGGTATACTAACCCAAGAAGGGGTTGTCCCTCACTTCATGGGAAGAAGGGGCTGAAGGCCCAGAGGTTGGTAGATGGAAAAAGATAAAATCCAAACCATTTACCTTCTAGATGCTCTCCTATGGATCCTGAGGACAATGAAATGTCTCTCATAAAAAAAACTAATGGGACCCATAAAATAATGACTAATAAAAAAATTCCAACCAGGGAGGAGCATGTTTGGGCACTATTTTTATTGCTTAAGTATAAGCCGCACACATGTTTCCAACTTGGGGAAGCATGATGTGACCAGGGTAGAATCAAGGTGGGTATAGTTTTTCATGCTTAGGTAGAATCCCCACCTTGGCTTCAACCTGGAAACATCATGAAATAATAAAAGGGAATAAATGGGCTTGGAAAAAGGTTGCATTGAAAATGAAGTTGCAACACACCCTCTACAAAGGCACACATAAGTGAGACTCTACAACCCCTTGTATTTCATGAACCCCATGCCCAAAATTTCCCCCCCATACATGACACCTAATCCACATGAATTAGAAGGAGATCCCCTTGGGAAACACCCCTAAATTTGAGGTACAATTCACCCAATAGGTCATTTTCTCAACTCTCCCACACCTACACTTGGAAAATTGCATAGGGTCTTTGAGTATTAGTTTATTTTGATGAGGTGGTTTGGATGTACTTGCTTAGATGGCTCTTTTATTAATTTGATTTACTCATCATGATGAATTTGACTTGATATCCTTGGAGGGTGTATCCATTTGTCTTTGCAGGACCTAGCTAATGGACAGTTTTGGAGGAACAAGTGTAGCTTGGGATTCCATGGGGATTGAATCCCACAGGTTGGATACTGGGATCCACATGTTGGATGATGAATACATGCCTTTGGAGGCCTATAATACATCATGGAGGATCTATCATATCCCCTACCACCCAAACAATTTGCCTAAGAAGGCCAAAACGTCACCCTTGAGGGCTTGACATCATAGTGGGGTTAGGGTTTGGTGGTGGTTGAGGATACTTAGAAATTTTTGAAGGAAGAAATCCATGGATCCTAGAGGATAGGCTTGGATCGAATACACTTGGCCTTTGTAGGCCTAACTTACCCATCTCCTACTCCAACGACTTGCAAAAGTACCAAAACGTCACCCTAGAAGGGTGACGTCTTACTTGAGGGTTTACTTTATGTGAAAAACATAAATTAAAAACAATTGTTTTGTTTAAAGGGGAAAAATAAGGGTTGTTGTCCCTGTTATCGCACAATTTGTACTTTCCCAAAATCCCAAGGCAAGTGGATACAAAATTGGTGTAACTAGGAATGGCCTATCACTGTCACCTTAATAGGAAATCCCTTTCTATTTAGGAGTATGTGGCAGTACCCCAGGAGAGACGTCCCGAGTGACCTGGGGATTTGAGAAGGCTAAGGAAAATGACACAAGGAAATCATTCCCCTCTCACAGATCACTCAATTTAAAAGGTTATTTAAGTCTTATTGAAGATGAAGAAAATAAATAATATTGTGTACATGCCCATAACAAGACAAGAAGGAAAAAAGGGGCACTTTCCAAGTACCAAAATGATGTTAGTGCTTCATAAGACAATGCAATATTAAGAAATGTATTAGCTGATATAAAATTGCAGCAGTGAAACAATTTATAACAACAATAAGAAATTTGCAACAACCAAAAGATTTATGCTCTAAAATGCTTGAATAAAGACTTGAAATAATAGCTTTAACTAGGCAATTTGATAATAAATAGTCACAAGCAGTTTTAGAAACATATAGCTAGCATAATATGTCACCTTTAGGATTAATTTTCTGTTGTTATATGGATGTAGCAATATTTTTCAATAGAATCAAGTAGGTTAATGATTTAGGCTAATCTAAGGCTAGTAGAAATTAGTGGGTGTTCAAGAGAAGAAGTTATGAAAATTATTTGATCAATCAACACTTGTAAATGGTAAACTAGTGCCTTTCTAGGTTAATGGAGTCAATGATGGAAGCAACAAATCTTAGAGGAAAATAAAAATGATAATGTTTAATCAAAGGGGATGGATAGGATGAGAAAGGTGTTCGTAGCCCAAGGCCTAAAAAATCCAACTCCTAGAGATAATTGCTAGAAAGTAACAAAAGTTAGGCCCTAGTGATTTCTCTTTTCCTTAGACAAATTGAAATAAAATATGCAATGGGAAAGGAAGTAGGGTTACTAGAGTGATACAATGGTAGGGCTCTAGTATCCACTTCTATATAGGTGCCTTTCAAGAAATTTTATCAAGTGGAAGACAATAGAGAAAAATATAGTAACATATGTCTTTCTCCCAGGGTTTCAAGCAAGCAATTTCATAATCTTAGACATGAAACAAGTAAAATCACCATAAGAATTAATTCACAATCAAGAAATGCATATTTTCCACTTACTTCACCAAGAATAATCAAGCATAAACCCTAGTTGAAGATCCTCCACATGAAACTTTTCCAAAATACACCAAGAATTGCCTCCCCCAAGAAGTGTGCACCACTAAGTTTCATCTAATAACCCTTAAAGAGGGCCAAATTTCAGACCACCACTTGTGTGATGAGTCAATCATGATAAAAAATAGAGTTTTATCTCTCTATTTATACAATAATTATGACCTTTAATTAATTTTAGGTCATCAAAAGGTCGACATGGCCAAATTACATGGAAAATCCAGTTTTTACACAAATTAAAATAATTAAACCCCAAAATCATCTTTAGAGGTGACATCATGCCCTTATAGGGTGATGTTGAGCCTCCTGGGTGAAACATTGGGCCTCATCTACAAAATGTTAGGATTTACAAGCCCGTAGATGATGCCACACGTGCCAATTAGCACACAACTGCCTCCATAATGACAATATTGACGTTGGGTGACATCTAGGGTCACAATGGTGATGTCATGGGCCTCCCAAGGCCAATGTCTAGGTGGAAGAGCAACACCCCCCTAGGTCTAGGTATTCCAAAGTGTCTCTGGTGAAACAACTTTCCTTTTCCCTGGTGCAAGTCTTTGACATCTCTCTACCCTTGGCTGGGGTCACAACATCCTTCTATAATATTTCAACCCCATGGAGGTCTGAGCTAATCATCTCCCCATATGTACATGTCCATTAGGCATGGTCCTACAACAACAACAAGTACGCCCTCCATGGGCTCATAATTCACAAGGATCATAACAATGTCAATCATATCCAATAATCAAATTACCCAAACATGTGCATCAAACCCCCCTTTAACCAGACAAATGCTCAAAGACATTATGCAGTTTAACACGTTAGGTTTGGATAGGGTCTCAGGATGTCCTATTGGGATAATCCTTCTCAAGTTTGGGTTTTTCCTAGGTGAGATAAAATCTAGGTCATGTAAGTGTGTGAAATGGTGTAGTGGAATTGTTTGGGCAGAGGGTGCAGTGATAATAGGGAGATGTAGGTCTTGCTCATGGGTGCCTTTGTAGAGGGTGAGCTACACCTTATCATGGATGCCATTGTTTCCTAGCCCATTCAATTCCTTTTATTCTTAGTCTTATTTCTTTTTCTTTTCAAGGAAAAATCTAGGGGACATTGTCTTGGCATGGTGACTAGAGGTGACACTGTTACCCATAAGAACTTCATGGAAATGAGAAGGATGGCTCATGATGAGACCCCCTTTCTCTTGGATATGCCACCAAGAGCCACTACCCTATTTTTCTGACCAGATAGATGGTAGTATCATACCACTACATGCCCATCGACCTAATAGGCTGACTCATGATGAGACCTCCCATCCACCAACTAGACCTTAAGTTTTATTTTATCTTACAGGTCCCCTTTTCTTATTTAGAATCCTTTTATTTTTTTCTCTGGAATCCCTAGGTGAAGCATCTCAAAGGTTTTATTTTGGATTTAAAATTTTTCCAACTACTTTTACCCTCTGGGCCTTTAGCCCCTTCTTCCCACAAGGCAAGGTACAACCCTTCCTAGTGTGTCAAACCCAATGATTGAACCAATGTATGGGAAGATGAGAGGGATAATGATGAAAAATGGTAAGTATGGAAGGAATGGACGATGACCTTTCATAGACCCACCCAGTGGCAACTCATCCTAAAGGTAACCAACTTACTAGGTCATTATCTCACCCCCCGAGGTATGAACAAATTAAAGAGCATAATTTCCAAGCAAGCGTTATGAAATGAAGAAGATTTCAGTGCAATATATTCAAATTCTTTGAAAATCAGAGTGACACATACCAAGATACCCTGACTCATTACTTCATGGAGCAAGACCCACTGCTACTTTAGGACCAGGAAGGTGGGATGGATGTTTTTGTTGTTGATAGATGGGATGCACTAAAGAAAACATGGGCCCTCCAGGGCCAAGCTCAAGTTTTTTGGCTCTCGGTATGCCATGTCCAGGACCTGTGGGCCTCGAGACATAATCTCCTTAGTTATCCCTAGGATAGGGGATAACATATGGCTCCTACTCGGGGACATGTGTTCATTGTAGAGCGCATGAGAACCTCAACATATCTGGCATGACCTTTATCTTCTAGATCTCAACAAAATGAATTAGTAATATTTAGGGTGGTGATATCACCCCTCTCTCATGTATGATGCAATGGAATAAAAATAAAAATGCATACATATACATAATTAAAATGAAACTAAAATTATACTACTCTAGCATGATGTGCATATGGTATATATAATGAATGCAAATGCCTAACCTACCTCTACTTACCTGTTGGTTGAATTCTAGGTGTAGTCAAATAACCAGTGAAACTATCCTAGAAATATCTCATAATACTTTCCTCTATGCTTCATCATGAACCAAAACAATGACAAGTCAATCACAAAAATAACATGAGTTAGAACATGTATCTCATCATCGAAAAGCGTAGAGTCTAGCTCATGGAGGCGGGAGGGAGGGACAAAATTATGCCAAGTCACACTTCTAGGAAAATGCTCAATCCATCTCAGAAAGGGATCATGAAAAATCAAATCTTCAGAAGACTGTGAGTTTGAAGGTTGGCTACCTTGGATGTCATCACATCCTGAAGTCTAGAAAAGGACTAGTAAAATCCTAGATAATGATTGGAAAAATTCTAAGGGGATGTTGAAAGAGCGATATAATAAATTTATTCTTAAGGTATTCAACCTACCCTTGAATTCTAAAAGAAGGATTTTCCCTAGAGAAAACTCAAGACAAGGAACAAGTTTCCCAACTACACCCTTAGTGACACAACGAGGTAAAGTAATCAAAGGGGGCTAGATAACCTTGTCAGAAGTACCATGGTTTGGGAAAGCAATGTGCTCAACTCTATCAATATTTGAGCACAATGATGGTTGAGAATATTCTTCATAGAATAGATCCAACTGCTCAAAAGAGTACTCATGATAATCTTCAAGGTATGAGTGGAAATCATCGAGAGGACATAGAACTAGGTCATCCTTGGAGATATCTGTAACTATATAATTTCCTTGTTTCCAAATGTCAGAATTAGTAGTAACTTGATATGATAGCTATAAAGGAAACATTTGGAAATGATCTTCAATGTCTTAAACAAGATCCCCATCATATCCAATAACATCCCATTTGTGTTTCCCTACATGTATGAACTCATCAATATTATCAAGAAACTCATTACCTTTATCATGACATGAAGGGATTAAAACATCCAAGGGCTCCTCTAACACTTCTTCACTTTCCAAATCATAAAATAAAGCATCATTAAAATATTGGAAAAGGAAATAACTTAATGTGTTTGTTTCTTGTTGTGCAGGAGTGTTAATGGCTTGGATGACTTCATCAAATGGAAGAGCATGCATCATTGCCTCGTCCTCGTGACTTTCCTCTACATCTTCATCTTTATAATAAGGAGGATCTATATCGTCTAAGGATTCCCTTTCTTCTCCCCCCTCTAAATCACAAAATAAGGTATCATCAAAAGGTTGAAAAGGAAAGTGACTAAACTCATCCTCTTCTTCTTGTGCAGGAGGAATAATCTCTTGGATGGCTTCATCATAGGAAGAGGCACTCATAAATACTTCATCATCATGTTTGATATTTTTAGGCTCTTTCTCTTTAGCCAGGTCCTCATTATTCTCGATAGGAGCATGAGTAAATTCTTTCTATTTCTCTTGGGATTGGAAACCTTCATTAGGATCCTTCTCCTCGACCTCTTGTTGTTTGATGACTTGTTCCCTTATTTCCTAGAATTTATTAACAAATATTTCAAGGGAAACTAATATTTCCAGGCTAAGAGCATCTGGGGCATCTTTGGGGTCATCAACTTTAGTTTATGGAGTAAAGAGGTGTTCTCCCTTGAACAAGGAGATATTTTCTTTGATTTGTATGGCCATGTGATAAGCTTCTTGGATTTTTCTTGGCCCCTTTTTACTGAGGATAAACCCTAAATAAAATAAGAGTGCATTGGTAAATAAGTAAGTGAGGTATATGTCTTCAGGGTGATGGCTTCTAGGAATTTTGCGTAGAAAATTCTCAAACTTGGTAGTGAATTCCATGATAGTCTTGTTTTGACTTTGTTTCATGTGTTCAAGTCTTTTAATAAGAATGTGTATATATTCTATTTTAATATTCCATATTTTGAGAAAGGTTTCTTCTAATTGGTTCGTAGATGTAATGCTGGAATTAGTGTAATGATCCCCCCGACCACCCTGAGGTCGGGGTACACCACTCCATAGAAACTACTCATGCTTTGACACCAGTTGGTAACATTCCCAGCCATTCCTAGCCATTAGGCCGGGTCATGCTACTCTAGGGAACACTTCCGTTCCCATACTGCGAAACATACAGTAGCATACCTAGTAGTCAACTAAGAAATGCCACATAAATTTACTCTTTAGACTGCATGCAACTAAAACATATACATACAACACACTCATGGAAGATTTACATCTAAACATAAACAAACAATTACTTTCTGTAACATATGACTTTTATATTGAAATAACAGTAACTACCGATATGCATCATTTACAGGAAATTACCCATATGCACATAAGAAATCATAATCACATATATGATAACATCGTAACATAGGCATGTAAATAACAAAACAACATATCAATATCATACAATTGGTACTTATCTTAGAAATATTGTCACCAACTGCTTACAGACCGTCCACAAACCTCCCAGCCATAGACTACATTGTTCATCACTCTCAATAGTGAGTCACCCCCAAGCTGGGACTGAACTCTACCCAGGGTAAAGGGATTCCTATCCAAGCTAAGGCTCATGGAAAATAGGAAAGACTCCGTCTCAGGTGCTCACTCGACTAAAAACCTACAACCTCTCATTACCCACATGCCTGTCCCACCCAAGGAAGTGTGCCCCTTCTCTTCTCAATAGTCCCTCGACTGCCCCACTTTCCTTCTAGGGCTTCAGCAATAGGCTGGACCAGAAGTCTCAGAGAATTGTAGCTGCATTTTAGCACCTTCGAAAATCAGTCCCCAACAATTCTCTCACTCAGAGAACTGCTCATGGTCCTGACAACCCGCTTCTTCAATCCTGCTCCAAGCTAACCAGGTACACCAACCAAAAAGGGTGCGGAAACAGGCTTCAGAAAGGTGAAATGGTTGTCTCAAGGATAACAGAATGTATGAGTGAAATGGTCATGGAATCATTGACTGGATAACTGAGTGTGTTTTGGAATCACTATGAACTCTTCGTGAAAAGTGATGGTCAAAATGATGGTCGTCCCCCCTGTTCGTAAGGTATCCGTGAGAAAAATCTCCCAATGAGATAAGTTCCCCCACGATATGAATGCATGTCCCCAACTTGACACTTGTCATATCAGAAGTTACTTTTGTCCACTTGTCCCCAACTTTAGAACTTAGGATAAAATAATTATCCATACTTTATGTTTTAGAAAATATTAATATAATATTCCCTTGACTTTTGGCCCTCCCTTTCCCTAACTAGTGAAGTTCAGTCCCCCATCTCTTTTATCGTGGTCCATCTGCGTGTAGTGATGTATTTTATATTAATCATGAGTCATGTACAAAGTAGGTGCATTGGCCCTTGACATCTAAGTGTTCTGGCCTAATACCAAAACATAAGCATTTTGGCTTATAATACTGGTTCACCAGCCTATAATGCATATCATATACATAAAGGTTCGTTGACCTTAGTATTGCGCGCACTTTAGTTACTGTGCGCAGTATCTTGCGATGTGCATATTACATCATTTTACTGCACAGTTCATTCATGCACTATGCCACATGATGTGCATTATCAAATGAGGTCAAAACAACTCACCAACTTAAGTATATTTATATTACATTTACAATTGGGTTCATTCGAGGGATATTACAATCCCCTCCCCTTATTTATGCACTGTCCTCAGTGCATCATACACCCATATATATCAGATTTTCCAAAAATCTTCAAAACGATGTGGGTATTCTGTCCGCATTGCATCTTCATTCTCCCAAGTAGCATCCTTAGGGTCATACCAGGTCCATTGAACCTTTACAATCCCTATGGCTTGGTTCTGGAGCTATTTGGCTTTTCGGTCCAAATTGCGCACCAGATGCACTTGAAAAGCACCTTCTTGCTCCACCTGAATCACATTCCAATCAATAACATGATTAGCATCAGGTATATATTTCTTTATCAATGATACATGGAAGACATTATGAACATACATAGATGCAGACAATGCAATCATATAAGCAACTGGACCAATCCTCTCTAGGATTTCAAATGGTCCACAAAATTTGGCTGCTAACTTGGCACAACTTCCCAGCTTCAGGGAACTCCTATTAGCTTTCACTTTCAGGAACACATGATCACCCACTTTGAATTCTTTGTGGATTCTATTTTTATCAGCATAACTTTTTTGTCTGTCTTAGGAAGCTTTCAAATTCTACTTAATTTTTAACATTTGGTCCTCCATCTCCTTGAGCAACTCTAGCCCGACTACTATTCTATCAGCTGGGATATCCCAGCTTACTGGAGTATTGCACCATCTGTCGTAAAGTGCTTCAAATGGGCTCATCTTCACTGATGCCTGACACCCATTATTGTAAGCGAATTCTACCAAGTGTAGGTAGTCTTCCCATTTCGATGGTTTGTCCATCACATACATTCTCAACATATCTTATATCACCTTGTTCACTCTTTCTGTCTGTCCATCAGACTCGGGATGATAAGTTGTACTAAATTTCAGATTCGTTTAGAATCCTTTGAACAATCCTTTCCAGAAATTCGAGGTGAATTTCGGGTGTCTGTCAGACACAATCGTTTTAGGAATTCCGTGCAATCGTGCCACTTCCTTCATGAAAATATCAACGACATATGTTGCCTTGTGAGTAGTTTTTAGTGGAATAAAATGAGCATATTTTGTAATATTTTCCACCACCACCATAATCGAATCATGCATCTTGCTTGTTCTAGGCAATCCCATAATAAAATCCATTGTCACCACATCCCACTTCCATTCAGGAATGGGCAAATATTGCAGCAATCCTGATGGGTGCCTATGTTCTGCTTTAACTTTCTGGAATTTCATACATCTTGTGATGTATTCTGCTATCTCTCTCTTCATACCTGGCCAAAAGTATTAGCTCTTGACCGCTGCTACAATTTTCTGATATCCAAGGTGCCCTGCATAAGGAATATTATGCATCTCATGCAAAATTATACGTTTCAAGTCCTGTACATTTGGTATGAAAATTATGTTCTTGTGCAACAGTATTCCATCTACTCCCAAATTATAAATATCCATCTTCCGAAGTATCTTACCCTGTTGTAGCATTGCTACCAATTCTCTGTACTGCAGATCTGTATTTGTAGCCTCCATAATTTTTCTTTTAACATCAGTCTGATACATGTTGATGGTTGTAGCACATAGTTCATGCACCCTCCTGCTGAGTGCATCAACCACTTTATTTTCTTTCGCTTTGATATGCTTTATATCAAATTTATATTCGCTTAGAAATTCTAACCATCTTCTTTTCCTAGCATTTAGATTTGACTGATCAAATAAATATTGTAGACCATTGTGGTTTGTTCTTAGCTCAAACCTCTTTCCCATGAGGTAGTGTCTCCATTTCCTCAGGGCATGTACTATGGCTTCCAACTCCAAATCATGAGTGGCATAGTTTCTTTCATGCTCTTTCAACTTCCTTGATTCATAACATATCACAAATCCATTTTGACTGAGGACTCCAACAAGTCCTTCATTACATGCATATGTGCATACAATGAAATCTTCATTTGGGTTTGCAATCCTTAGTATTGGATAACTTGTCAATAATTGTTTCAAATGTTGGAAACTCCTTTCACAGTACGACGTCCACTGAAACATCATACCCTTTCTTTGCAAGGAAGTGATTGGGTGTGCTATCTTTGAGAATCCTCCAATGAATCTCCTGTACTAACCTGCAAGGCCCATGAAAGATCTGACCTCTATCACATTCTTTGGTGCTGACCACTCTCTAATGGCTTCTACCTTCTCAAGGTCCACTACTATCCCATCTTTTGAGATGATATTCCCCAAATAATGAATTTGTTTCTAATAAAATGAGCACTTTCTCAATTTGGCATACAACTGATGTTCCCTTAATACTTGCAACACCATCCTCAAATGATGTTCATGCTCTTCCTATGACTTGGAATATATAATAATGTCATCCAAAAAGACAATGAAAAACTTGTCCAAATACTCTCGAAAAACACCATTCATTAAGCACATGAAAACAACTAGTGCATTTGACAACCCAAATGGTACCACTATAAAATCATAATGACCATACCTTGTCCTGAAGGCGATCTTGCTAATATCTTCTTCTTTAATTCTTTCCTGATGGTATCCTGATCTGAGATCTATCTTTGAAAATATCCTTGCATCCTTCAATTGATCAAAGAGGTCATCAATCCTTGGTAGAGGATACTTGTTCTTAATAGTCACTTTATTCAACTATCTGAAGTCAATGCACAATCTTAACGATCCATCTTTATTTTTTACAAACAAGACTGCGACACCCCAAGGTGATACAATTGGGTGTACATACCCATTTTTCATAAGTTCTTCAAGCTGCATTTGCAACTCCTTCAATTCTAGTGTACTAATTCTATAAGGAGTCTTTGATGATGGCATTGCTTCAGGCATCAAATCTATAGAGAAATCAATGTGTCTCCTTGGGGGTAGTCCTGGTACTTCCTTGAATACATCTTCAAACTCTTTCAGGACTGCATAATCCTCCAAATTTGGCACCTTGTCTTTAGGTGTCTCCTCCATATGAGCTGCAAAAATTTGGCATCCTCTTCTATAACATTTCTTCAGCTGCAATGCTGAAATTTCTCTAACGATTACTGCCCTGGAAATTCCCTGCACTCTCCTTTGGTTCCCTTCTTCATCCAAGCAAGTTAATGATTTTTTATGACAATCCAATAGAGCATGATGTGGGTCCAACCAATCCATCCCAATTAAATAGTCATAGGAACCTAAAGGTAAGATGTTCAATTTTGCCTTGGTATTTAGTCCATTCATGTCTATGAGGCAGGACTTAACCATATCATTAACTTTTCTTCTATCTCCTGTAGCCAGTTGCACCAACAAGGATTTCCCATGCTTGCTTCTTGGAAATTGAAAACTTTCCACCATATTAGGGTCTATATAACTATGACTAGCTCCTGAATCAATTAAAATAGAAAGGGTTTGGTTGTTGATCATACCTTCCACCTCAATCATGTGGGATTGATACTCTGCTTGCTTGTTGTCCAAGGCTGCATAAATCCTTGGCACATTTCTTCCCATGTCCTCTAGTGTCTCATCTTGTTGTACATTGTGAACAACCCTACCTTTTTCACTTCTGTGAGGACAATCTCTGAACCTATGGTCTCCTTTACAATCCCAACATTGCATAGGTGGTTGTCTTGGCCCTTGAATCCCTATGTCAATCACTTTGGTTTCCTTATGCATTTTCTGCCATTGTGGATTATTTCTGAAGAATGGTGGCTTAGCTCCCTTCTTCCTCTGGCCATCTTGAATTTCTTATTGTCTTCCCAAGCCTTTTGGAAAGATGGCCTTGCTTTCAGCTGGTCATATAAGAATTTATCTCTCCTTATGGTCTCTTCTAATGTCTTGGGATCATCATACTGTATTTTTTCACTGATGAACGATGGAAATCCACTTAAATACCATTGAATCTTGACTGTCTCATCCTTAATGAAAGGGACATACTTCAACAGTTCCAAAAACCTTCTCTCATATTCATCTATGGTCATACTTCCAAGCTTGAGTTCAAAGAAATCTTTTATTTTCTTTTCATACTATCTCTTAGTCAAGTACTTCTTCTCAAAATACTTCTTGAATTCCCTCCAAGTAACACTTTTCTCTACAATGTGTTGTACCTGCACAAGTTGATCCCACCACATGGAGGCCTTTCCTTTGAGTTGATAGATAGTGATTCTACCTTCAGCATGAGAAGAATAATTATGCAATTGAAAATACTTCCTCATGCCTAGCAACCATGTTTCGTCATCTTCATCCTTCTTGTGCTCACCATCAAATTTACGAGGTTTGATTTTGTTCATTTCTCCTCGTAGCTCATCCACCCCAGATCTCTTATACCTTCTGACAGGGGATAGACTTGATTTGTTGCCTGCTCTTTTATGGGAATTCCTTTGGGGATGATGGTGATGTCTACTAGCACTTTTTACTTTTCCTTTCTCCTCTGAATATTTGTGACTCTCATATCTACTTGAGTCACTCTCCTTAACCAATTTATTCTCTATTTTGTTCAAACCTTCCAATAGCTTCATGTTGAAGTCATCCTGTTGCTCTTTGGCTTTCATAAGCCTTTCATTATCAGGTTTATGGCTTTGGACATCCTTCTGCAAATTCTTAATGGTCTCATCCATATTCATATCTTCATTCCTTTCTTCTCCATGTTCGTTGGAGTTCATTCCTTCCATGCCCAAATGGACATCCATCCCTCTGCTCTTATCTGGATGACTGTAATTTCCCTGTGCCTATTCCATTCCTACAGACTCTGCACTGGTCTGACCTAACCGAGTTGTTGTTAATTTTTCAAAACATGCAACCATCTAAACTAATCAGGCTAACAATTCATCAATTCATGAGGATATGCACCATTTTGATTCAACATACACATCAACATTATCACTCTCGGTTTCCTAGTGTTATCACCATGAAAATTCTAGATAAGACCCAAGTCTCGAGAACACTGATGCACAGTGCCTTCCAAGATACACTTGTGCAAGAAGGTGGTTTTGTCAAAACCACTTTCTCCAAGACGCAGTATCACATGTCTCAACATGTCAAATCCACCACTCGTGGAGCAGGCGACAGCTAGTCAGATCACCCTGCTTCATTCATTCGGTACTTCACAGCCATGTGACGTCAGCTGAATTCCTTCATGTAACGAACTCAAAATCTAATCATTCGAAATGGATTGGCCGAGCATGGAAATCCAACGCTCTTGTACGTAATCTGTCTGCGCTTCATAAATGGAGTTCTATAATTATCACTCCCCAAGTATGAAGATATCTGCGTATCCATAACCGAAGTAATCTCCAAGTTGCTCGACTTCCTACTCTCTGTAAAGACACATTTCGGTATCCCCAACCTGAGATACATGGACAAGGCTAAGTCAATTGAGACTGGTTATTCGAGCACCATGCTAGGATTTTCTGCAAATAAGGAGGAAAGGGTCCTTGTGCACATTCTAGCAACTAAGTTCCACACAGAGTTGGTTATAGAATCGTGATTAGAAGTCAGGATGAATCCCATTATAAATGATTTAGTCATCAACATGCCATCCACTAAGAAGAAAATGAGTAAGCGTCATAAGAAGGAGGAATCTATGGCTGAAGTGACCGAAAGTGTTGGAGAGAATAAACCGGTCTGGTTAGACTCTTCTTTAAAGGTGGAGATCGCTAAGCTGAAGTAAGACTTCAACTAAGATAAGCATGTCTCAATGAATTTTGAACAACCAGTAGCGGAGGTAAAGAGTACAAGAGATGATAGGCATGTTCTTCAAATGACACTTTTTACAACAGGCTAACTGTTGTCATCACCCTTTTGTAATTTTGTGATTAATATGATTATATAAATACAAAAATAGATTTTAGACTGTTTTATTACAATTTCTATCTGGTGATGTTATAACTTTTGTTTTCTTTTATAATAAGTTTTTCTTGTAATCTTATATTTTATTTTCATCTGTCTAAATCAGAGGAAATTAAAAATCAGAATTCTTTTTAATTAATGCTTCAATGCAGTTATGTGTTTATTTTTCTTTTATTATTATGCAATTTAAAATCAAACTCATCACCTTCCAAGTGAATTCGCGTGCATTAACTTGACCTGTTCATTTATATTTATCGTGCATAGAAATATTACAAAGTAAAATGCTTCTCCGTGCACATAATCTACTATGCATTTCTTCTTTGTCGTATCGACTACTTACGCGCACTACTCTGATGTTGTGTGCCAATATCCACTGTGCATAGTTTCGATACCGCGCATCGATATTTCACATGCATTTTCATCCTATGCATGCACCATGTCAAGTTTAACATATTCCTTAGTGCTCAAATATTTGCGCACACTACTGAATACACCGTCGCGAAAAAACTTATACTCATACTTATGCACGTACTAACAAAACTCCTCTGCGTTAAGAAATACTTGCGCACCCCATGTGCACCTTACTATGTGTGTGCTTACCGCGCAAGGATAATTTCAGCGCATGCATCTACACATAATAATATTCCACGCGACACCACAATTTACCGCACACACTGGCATGCCAACGTTTTCCCGCGCGGTGCCAAATTTACCACGTGCGCCAGTATGCCAACCTTTTCCAAGGACACTCCGTGACTCTAATTCTAGCCACTTCGAAGTTACTTTTCTTTGAATATTCACTTCAATTGCACCCCTCTGGTCCATCCAAGCTCAGTGTTGAACTCAGGCTCTGATACCATACTGTAATGACCCCCCCGGTCAACCTGAGGCCGGGGTACGCCACTCCAGAGAAACCACTCATGCTCTAACACCATTCGGTAACATTCCTAGCCATCAGTCTGGCCCATGCTACTCTAGGGAACACTTTCGTTCCGATACTGCAGAACATACAATAGCATACCCAGTAGTCAACTAAGAAATGCCACATAAATTTACTCTTTAGACTGCATGCAACTAAAACATATACATATAGCACGCTCGCAGAAGCTTTACATCTAAACATAAACAAACAATTACTTTCTGTAACATACAACTTTTATATTGAAATAACAGTAACTACCGATATGCATCATTTACAGGAAATTACCCATAAGCACACAATAAATCATAATCACATATATGATAACATCGTAACATAGGCATGTAAATAACAAAAAAGCATATAAATATATCATACAATTGGTACTTATCTTAGAAATACTGTCACCAACTACTTACAGACCATCCACGAACCTCCCAACCATAGACTACATTGTTCTTCACTCTCAAAAGTGAGTCACCCCCGAGCTGGGACTGAACTCCACCCAGGGTAAAGGGATTCCTATCTAGGCTAAGGCTCATGGACAATAGGAAAGACTCTGTCTCAGGTGCTCACTCAACTAACATCCTACAACCTCTCATTCCCCACATGCATGTCCCCCCAAGGAAGTGTTCCCCTTCTCTAATCAACAGTCCCTCGACTGCCCCACTTCCCTTCCAGGGCTTCAACAACAAGCTGGACCGAAAGTCTCAGAGTGCTATAGCTGCAGTTTAGCACCTTCAGAAATCAATTCCCAACAATTCTCTCACTCAGAGAACTGCTCACGAGCCTGACAACTCGCTTCTTCAATCCCGCTCCAAGCTAACTAGTTACACCAACCAAAAAGGGTGTGGAAATAGGCTTCAGAAAGGTGAAATGGTTGTCTCAAGGATAACAGAATGTATGAGTGAAATGGTCATGGAATCATTGACTAGATAACTGAGTGTGTTTCAGAATCACTATGAACTCTTCATGAAAAGTGATGGTCAAAATGATGGTCGCCCCCCCCTGTTCGTAAGGTATCCGTGAGAAAAATCTCCCAATGAGATAAGTTCCCCCACGATATGAATGCATGTACCCAACTTGACACTTTTCATATCGGAAGTTACTTTTGTCCACTTGTCCCCAAATTTAGAACTTAGGATAAAATAATTATTCATACTTTATGTTTTAGGAAATATTAATATAATATTCCCTTGACTTTTAGCCCTCCCTTTCCCTAACTAGTGAAGTTCAGTCCCCCATCTCTTTTATCATGGTTGTTCTGCACACAATGATGTATTTTATATTAATCATGAGTCATGTACAAAGTAGGCGCATTGGCCCTTGACATCTAGGCATTCCGGCATGATACCAAAACATAAGAATTCTTGCTTATAATACTGGCTCAACGACCTATAATGCATATCATATACATAAAGGTTCACTGACCTTAGTATTACATGCACTTTAGTTACTGTGCGCGATATCCATTGTCCTCAAGGTTGCACACACTTTAGTTACTGCGTGCGGTATCTGTTGTCCTTAAGGTTGCTCACACTTTAGTTACTGCACGTGGTATCTTGTGATGTGCATATTACATCATTTTACTGTGCAATTCATGCGCGCACTATGCCACATGATGTGCATTATCAAATGAGCTCAAAACAAATCATCGACTTAAGTATATTTATATTACATTTACAATTGGGTTCGGTTGAGGGATATTACAATTAGGGAGATTGTCATACCATTTCCTAACATTGCCATGAAGAGTGGCAGAGAAAATTTTCATCGTGAAATATTCAACATCATCATTGATAGGGTGGAGTTGAAAGAAAGCCCAAAAATTATCCATGTGATCTTCAGCTATAACCCCATCATTACCAGTAAATCTAGGGAGACATTTTTCATACCTTAGAATCATTTGTCGAGGGTAACCCAAAATTTTACTCATGTTCAAGGGTTTAAAATTACTTGAGTCCCATTGAGAAGCCATGGTTGGCTTTTTCATTAGTGGAGTCGCTAGATAATCCTTCTAGGGATCATCAAAGAGAAAAAAGGGAATCACCCTCATTGGAGTCGCGAGTTAATCTTTATGAAGTAAAGGCTTTAGATATAGGCTTATTGAAAAAGTGTTGTTCAAGGAAAATTAACTCGATGATCCCCGACAATGGCACCGAAATGTTATCTCACAATTTGTACTTGCCCAAAATCCCAAGGCAAGTGGATACAAAATTGGTGTAACTGGGAATGACCTATCATTGTCGCCTTAATAGGAAATCCCTTTCTATTTAGGAGTATGTGGCAGTACCCCAGGGGAGACATCCCTAGTGACCTAGGGGCTTGAGAAGGCTAAGGAAAATGACACAAGTAAATCCTTCCCCTCTCACATATCACTCAAGTTAAAAGGTTCTTTAATTCTTATTGAAAATGAAGCAAATAAGTAATATTTTGTACCTTCCCAGAACAAGACAACAAGGCAAAAAGGGGCACTTTCCAAGTACCAAAATGATGTTTGTGCTTCATAAGACAATGAACTATTGAGAAATGTACTAGCTGATATAAAATTACATCATTGTAACAATTTATAAATTGTTACAACAACAATAATAAATTTGGATTAGCCATAAGATTTATTCTCTAAAATTCTCAAATAAAGACTTGAAATAATAGCTTTAACTAGGCAATTTGATAAAAAATAGTCACAAGCAATTTTAGCAACATCTAGCTAGCATAATATGTCACCTTTAGGGTTAATTTGCTGATGTTATATGGTTGTAGCAATCTTTTGCAACAACAGAAAGTAGGTTAATGATTTAGGCTAATCTAAGGTTTGTAGAAGTTAGTGGGTGTTCAAGAGAAGAGGTTCTAAAAATTGTTTGATCAATCAACACTTGTAAATGGTAGACTAGTGCCTTTCTAGGGTAATGGAGTCAATGATGGCAGAAACAAATCTTACAGTAAAATAGAAATGATAATGTTTAATCAAAGGGGATGGAGAGGATGAGAAAGGTGTTGGTAACCCAAGGCCTCAAAAATCCAACTCCTAGAGATAATTGCTAGAAAGTAACAAAAGTTAGGTCGTAGCGATTTCTCTTTTGCTTAGACAAATTGAAATTAAATATGCAATGGGAAAGTAAGTAGGGTTACTAGAGTGCTACAATGGTAGGGCTCTAATATCCACTTCTATATAGGTTCCTTTCAAGAAATTTTAGCAAGTGGAAGACTATAGAGAAAAAGATAGTAACATATGTCTTTCTCCTAGGCTTTCAAGCAAGCAATTTCATAATATTAGACATGAAACAAGTAAATTCACCATAAGAATTCATTCACAATAAAGAAATGCATATTTTTCACTTAATTCACCAAGAATAATCAAGCATAAACCCTAGTTGAAGATCCTCCACATGAAAATTTGCCAAAATACACTAAGAATTGCCTCCTCCAAGAAGTGCGCACCACTAAATTTCATCCAATAACCATTAAAGAGGGTTGAATTTAAGAACACCACTTGTATGATGAATCAATCATGATAAAAATACGAGTTTCATCTCTCTATTTATGCAATAATTATGACCTTTACTTAATTTTAGGTCATTAACATGTCGTCGTGGCCAAATTATATGGAAAATCTAGTTTTTACACAAATTAAAATAATTAAAGCCTAAAATAATCTTTAGATGTGACATCATGCCCTTCTAGGGTGACGTAGAGTCTCTTGGGTGAAATGTTTGGCCTCATATACAAAAATTTAGCCTTTCCAAGCCCGTAGATGATGCCACACGCACCAATTAGCACACAATTGCCTCCTTAATGCCAATCCTGGCATTGGGTGATATCTAGGGTCACAATGGTGATGTCATGGGCCTCCCAAGGCCAAACTCTAGGTGGAAAAGCAAGACCCCCCTAGGTCTAGGTCTGCCAAAGTGTCTTCAGTGAAATTTCCTTGCTTTTCCCTGGTGCAAGTCTCTGACATCTCTCTGCACCTAACTGGGGTCACAACATCCATCTGTGGGATTTCAGCCTCATGGAGGTCTAAGATAATTATCTCCCCATATGTACCTGTACATAGAGCATGGTCCTACAGCAAAAACAAGTACGCCCTCCACGGTATCATAAGTCACAGGGATCATAACAATGTCAATCACATCCAATAATCAAATTACCCAAACATGTGCATCAAACCCACCTTTACCCAAACAAATGCTCAAAGACGTTATAAAATTTAACAAGTCAGGTTTGGAGAGGGTCGCAGGATGTCCTATTGGGATAATCCTCCTCAAGTTTCGGTGTTTCCCAGGTGAGAGCCAATCTAGGTCATGCAAGTGTGTGAAATGGTGTAGGGGAAGTGTTTGGGTAGAGGGTGCAGTGATAATAAGGAAATGTAGGTCTTTCTTGTGGGTGCCTTTGTAGAGGGAGAGTTGCACCTTATCATGGATGCCATTGTTTCCTATCCCATTCAATGCCTTTTATTCTTAGTATTATTTATTTTTATTTTCAAGGGAAAACTTGGGGTACACTGTCCTGGCGTGGTGACCATAGGTGACATCGTTACCCAAAATCACTTCACATAAATGAGAAGGTTGGCTCGTCATGAGACCCCCTTTCTCTTGGATATGCCACCAAGAGCCACTACCCTAGTTTGGTCACCAGATAGATGGTAGTTTCATATCGCTACATGCCCATGGACCTAATAGGTCGGCTCATGATGAGACCTCCCATCCACCAACTAGACCTTGAGTTTTATTTTATCTTACGGCTACCCTTTTCTTACTAAGAATCCTTTTATTTCTTTATCAGGAATACCTGGGTGAAGCATCTCAAAGGTTTTATTTTGGATTTTAACTATTGCCAGCTACTTTTACCCTTTGGGCCTTTAGCCCCTTCTTCCCACAAGGCAAGGTACAACCATTCCTAGTATGGAAAACCCAATGCACGAACCAAGGTAGGGGAAGATGAGAGGGATAATGATGAAAAATGGTAAGTATGGAAGGAATGGAATATGACCTTTTGGTGCAGATCCCCCTTCTCTCCTAAGGGCTGCATGACCTCTCGGTCTAGGATCGATCAAGAAATTGAGTCTGATTGATCCTATGAATCTCTTCTAAACCCCAAACCCACTTACACAAGGTATTTTCTCCAAAGACGCATGTCGTATGAGACCCGTGGGTCCTCTTCTAAGAGTTGTTCAAACCTCAACACCAAGTGGGTGCTAGCTCCTCTCTGGCTAAGCCCCTTACTTTATGTGACCACGACTGTGACCACTCTCCTCATCAAAAGGCATGTCGCGAATCTGCGTATCGGGTCTTCGCATGTGAATCACTCTGAATCAACTGACCTTCGAAATCTTGATAGGATACTAGTGTGTACTAGCCCCTCTCTCTGTGACCGTTGGCGGTGACCACGCGTTTGAGTGAAAGACGCGTTGCGATTTCACGTTTCGTAACTCTGGGAGTGTTGCTACCTCTGTTCCTCTAATAGTCGAAATCGCGATGACCCTAGATCGACGGTCCAAATATTTCTTTGATTGACGGCTACAATCAAATCAACGTTTCATGTTTCATGAATTTGGAAGTCTCTGTACCTCTGTCCTCCCGATACCCGAAATTGTGATGGCACTAGATCGATGGTCCAGCTCTCTCTCTTGGACAATGGCTTAGATCAAGTCGTAATTTCGTGTTTCATGAATTCTCACGAATCAACCTTTGACTCCTTTAAGTCACGAGTCAGCAAAATTCTAATCTATCGCCATGTGTCCCCCTTGACGATGGATGGTCCTGATGATTTCAAAATTTCATGACCTTGTTCCTCCTATGTGCCTTTAAAGATTTAATGTTAGTGTACTTTACCTTGATTGGATGGCTATGATTCTCTTGTGCTCAGACCAAACGGTTGATATCCTTCCTCTGCTTCACTCTCTCCTCATTGTTTGGATGTTGATCGGATGGTCCAAATCTTTCCCCTTGAACTTACACTTTCTTCAGACTCAGAGGATTTTTGAAGGATTCAAGGGCTTCAACCTTTGTCCTTCCTTTGAGTCTGTTTCTTATATCTCGTTAACACTTATGAAAAGTGTTATTCCTCCTGAGCTTGGTCTCATGAAGACTTCAATTTCCCGCTCACTCCTTGCATTTCAGGGACTTCGATAACTCAGATCCTTAGGATTTCTAGAAGAAAAATTCCTCTCGCCCTCCTGGCATTCTCCTTTTCTGGTTCTTTGAATTCTTACAAAGCCTCTTTGACACTTAGTCAAATCTCGGATCTGTGCACTCCTTGCACCATACCTTTATGCAAGGTTTTGGGATCTTGCAGATGACTATGCACACCTTGCACCAGTCTCTTTGCACTCCTTGCAAAGGGAAAGTTTGTTTTATCTCTTTTGAGCTTCGTAATCGAAACAGATCATGTTAATGCACTCCTTGCATTCTGTGTGCACACCTTGCACTACTTCAAATGAAGAGAAATAATTTAAACTTATCCTAACATTCACAGTTACATCTACTCATAACAAGATTCATTCACTCATTCATGGAAACACAAATAACAGAGAATTGAAAAAAATGTTGACACACCATGCATTGGATCAATTTTCCTCTATTATATTCAAATGTGAAAATGTCTACAACTGAAAATCAAAACAACAACTGAAAAACTGAAATCTCCTACTAACTTGTAGCTAACATATTCTCTACAACCAGCCTCATTTGGGTGTACAAAACCTTTATTTATCTGAGAGGGATCTTAGGGTTTCCCCTGGCTACTTGTCTACTCTAAAACTTAACCTATCTTATGGCTATCTTAGTCCAGTCACATTCCAGAGCCAAAGTGGAAAATACCACTTTGCTCGCAACCACTCAAGCGTGCCTCAAAATATTTTTTCGGCACTGAGTTAAAGAAGATTTCAAAATATTAGCTGAAACTGCCAGCGTTGAGGTCTCGTACAGATTCCCAAACGTTGATAGGTCTTTCTTCGCGCGCTTGCTAGCGATGCTCCTGCATCATACTCCCCTTGACAAAAATTCATGGACTCTTATCCATGAGCTCCTGCACCAACTTTCCATGCTTCTGTATAGCATCTTCATTTTCCCAACTGATATCTTCTATTGGGTGTCCCTTCCACTTGACTAGATATTCAAAATAGGTCTTCCTCCTGGCCTTTTTGTCGATCGTCTGATCAATGATCTTCTCCATCTGTGGTTTTTCTGCTACAAGCATTTGTTTCTCCCAATGAACCTTCGCCTGATCTTTTGATCCCTCGGTGTTATCTTCCCTGTAAGGATACAGGTCTGAAACATTGAATATGGGCAATATGCCCACATCATATGGCAGCTCAATCTCATAGACATTTTCATTAAAATTCCTCAAGATCTTACAATGGCCCTATCTTCTTCGTTTTTAATTTTTTATATGTTCCCCTAGGGAACCTTTCTTTCCTGAGATGTGATAGAACCTAATATCCTACTTCAAATTGAAGTTATCTGTGATGTTGATCAACTTTTCACTTTTACTCCTGGTTAGAACTCTACAACTGTCCTCTGATCTGGCTATGGAGCCTCTACATTTCTGCGACAAAATCTTCTGCTCCAGTGCTCCTGATCTCACTCTGTTCCAAGTCTCTCAACTCAGATACTCCCCTAGGTTGAATTCCATACAATATTTGGAATGGGCTCTTTCTAGTACTCCTATTTGGTGAGTCGTTGTATGCAAATTCTTCTTGTGGCATAATCTGATCCCACTGATTATGGTGCTCAGTAACTAGACTCCTCAATAAGTTTCCCAAACTTCTTTTTACCACCTCAGTCTGTCCATTTGTCTGAGGATGATAAGTCAAGATGAAGGAAAAATATGTCCCCAAATTCTTCCATAGTGTTATCCAAAAGTGACCAACAAATTTTGTGTCTCTGTCTGAGACAATGCTTCGGGGTAGGCCGTGAAGTCTTACAACTTCCTTGAAAAATAGATTTGCAACATGTGTTGCATCATTGGTCTTATGGCATGGGATAGAATGTGTCATCTTTGAAAATCTATCCACCACCAAAAATATGGAATCAAATCCTCTTTGTGTTATTGGCAATCCCAACACAAAATCCATGCTTATTTCATCCCAAGGCCTCTCTGGTATTGGAAATGGTTGATGCAATCCATTGTTTTGTCTTGTTCCTTTCACATGCTGGTAGATTCTACATCTGTTTACAAACTTTATCACTTCCATTCTCATACCTGGCTAATAATATGAACTTATCAATTGTGAAAACATTTTATCGTGTCTGAAATGTCCAGCCAATCCTCCATTATGCTTTTCCTTCAAAAGGTTATCCCTCATTGAGCATTTTGGTATGCACAATTGATTTCCTTTGAACAACAATCCCTCTTGGATCATGTACTTTTTCCACTGGCTTATGTCTCTCAGGACAGGGTTTGCACATGCTTTGTATGCTTCCTTGAAATTTGTATCATCACAATGCATGTCCTTAAGGTGTTCAAACCCCAAGGTCTTCACTTGAAATTCCCACAGAATCAAACATCTCCTTCTTAATGCATCAAAAACCTTGTTATCATTCCCAGTGATATGTTTTATGACAAAAATAAAATTCTTCATAAACTCAACCCACTTTGCATGCCTCTGATTCAATTTTTCCTGCCTGGTTATGAATTGTAAAGCCTGGTTATCACTATACAATAAAAATTCCTCTGGGACAAGATAATGTCTCCATTTATTCAAGGCTTGAATTATGGCATAAAAATCCTTGTCATATGTGAATTATTTTCTCTTAGTCTCATTCAACTTCTCACTGAAATAGGCAAAAGGTCTATTATTCTGATTCAAACCTTCTCCTATTGCAACTCCACTTGCATCACATCTCACCTGAAATGTCTTTTCAAAATTCGGCAAGACCAGAATTGGTCGTTCTGTTATTTTCTCCTTCAGTATATTGAAGCTCCTCTCGGCCTCCTCTATCCATTTAAAATAATTGTGCTTCTTCTTCATTGTATCCATCATTGGTGCACAAATTCCACTGGAGTCTCTGATGAAATTCCTATAGAATATTGCTAATCCATGGAATCTCCTTACCTCCAACATGCTCCCGGGTGACGTCCACTCTTTAATTCCTTTCACCTTCTCTGGATCCATCTTCAGTTCATTTTAAGAGATCAAAAAACCCAAGTAAATGAGTTTTGTCTTCATAAAAGAGGACTTCTTCAGATTTATCAACAACTTCTCCTGTTGTAGCCTCCTCATCACTAATGTCAGGTGCCTCAAATGCTCTTCTTTAGTCCTACTAAAGATCAATATATCATCAGGAGTTCCTTCCCACTCATGAGAAGTATGCTTGTGATGGCTTCCTCCTTCACTTTTTTCTCCTCTATTGGCAGCAACATGTGTGTTCTACCATTCTTCTCCAAGGTGTATGTATTCTTCCTCCCATAATGAATGGCATTCCTATCAAACTTCCACAATCTTCCCAACAAAATATGGCATACATCCATGGGAATTACATCACATAGAATTTCATCTCTATATCATCCTATCTTAAATTCAACCAAGCATTGTTTAGTAACCATTACCTGGTGCCCTTTCTGCAACCATGAGACTTTGTATGGCTTTGGGTATGCAGTTGTCTCCAACTCCAATTTCTCCACCATCTCTATGGATACTAAGTTTCCAGTGCTCCCACTGTAAATTATCACCTTGCATACTTTGTCCTTAGTCTTGCAAGTTTTTCTGAAGAGAATGTTCCTCTACATTGGCCTCTCAACTTCTGCCTCTGGTTTTAAGAGAACCTTTCTCAACATCAGGGATCTTCCATCCTCTTCTCCTTTTGCTTCAACATATCTTCTCTGTGCTTCTGAAATGTGAGCTTCACCTCCTCCTTCTTTATTTTTCTCGGGACATTCCCAAGACATGTGTCCTGTCTTTCCATAGGCATAGCATCTTTCTTCTCCTCCTCCTCTTCTTTCTCTTCCTCTAGAATAACTTCTTCCACAACCCTGTCTTTCTCGAGAAATTCCTCCTCTTTTCAAGTGACCATGTGGTTTCTCAACCTTGTCCTTAGAATTATGTTCTTTGTCATGGGTAAATTCCTTTCTTTTGTTTGGGGTTGGGCCTTTACCTCTTCCTTGCTGGCTTTTTTTCTGGCCAACTTCTCCTCTTCCTTCAACGCAAACTGATAAGCATCCTCTATTGTCCTTACTGACATCATGTTGAGATCATCCTGGATTTCATATATCAGGCCATTTATATACCTAGAAAATTTTTCTTCATCTCTCTCTCTTTGTCCAGTTCTGGTGTTCAGCCTATAGAACTCCTCTGTGTACTCCTTAATTTTCATCCCTTTCTATCTTAGGTTCTTCATTTTCTTGAACAGATTGATCTGATAATATTTGGGAATGAACTTAGCCTTCAACTTGGCTACCATTATGTCCCAACTTTTTATCTTTTGTTTTCCCTTGCTTCTCCTCTTAGCTTGTAGTTCATCCCACCACAATGTTGCATGTCCTTTTAGTCTGGTGACAACATGTCTCACCCTTCTTTCCTCATCGATGTCTTCATAGTCGAAATATTTGTCCATGGATCTTATCCAATCCAATAGCTCTTCAACATATAAATTTCCTTCATACATTGGGACCTCCATCTTGGCTCTGCCTCCCAATCTACCAACTACTCTTAGCAAGTGTTCTTTGGCAACATCCTCTCCTATAGCTTCTTCGATGACATTCTCACCTACTTCTTCTTCTCTCTCTGCATCGTTGACATCTCCAACATCATGTGCTTGTCTTTGCGCTGCCTCCATCGCCTCTAATCTTGCACAGAGTTCTCGCATCTCCATTTCTATAGCTTGATTGGCCGAAGGTGGCTCCACTCGTCTCCTTGGCGGCATTGTGTTGACTTTCTGTCACACACACAGAGTACAACTCCGAGTTCTTTTGTCTCTTCTCCTTTTCTTGTTGTCTGCAAGAAAAACTTCAGCTCTGATACCACTTGGTGTAGATCCCCCTTCGCTCCTAAGGGTTTTGCGACCTCTCAGTCTAGGATCAATCAACAAATTGAGTCTCATTGACTTTTTGAGTCTCTGATAGACCCCAAACCCACTTACACAGGGTCTTTTCTCCAAATACGTAGGTCATATGAGACTCGCGGGTCCTCTCCTGAGCGTTGTTCAAACCTCAATGCCAAACGAGCACTAGCTCCTCTCTGGCTAAGCCCCTTCCTTTACGTGACCACTTGCCTGATCAAAAGGAGTGTCATGACTCCATGTATCGGGTCTTCGCATGTGAATCACTCTGACTCTCTCGACCTCCAAAATCCCGATAGGATCCTATCGCGTACTAGCCCCTCTCTCTCCATGACCATTGGCGGTGACCACGCGCTTGAGTGAAAGGCACGTCACGATTTCGCGTTTCGTAACTCTCGGAGTGCTGCTACCTCCATTCCCCTGATATTCAAAATTGTGATGACCCTAGATCGACGGTCCAGATATTTCTTTGATCAATGGTTGTAATCAAATTGGTGTTTTGTGTTTCGCAACTTTGGAAGTCTCCGTACCTCCATCCTCTCGATACCCGAAATTGCGATGGCACTAGATCGATAGTCCAGATCTCTCTCTTGGTCAACGACTCATATCAAGTCACGATTTCACATTTCTCTAATTCTCACGACGCAACCTTTGACTCCTTTGAGTCATGATTCAGTGAAACATTGATCTCTCACCACGTGTCCCCCTTGACGATGGACGGTCTTAATGATTTCAAAATTTTGTGACCTTGTTCCTCCTGTGTGCCTTCAAAGCTTTAATGCTAGAGCACTTTACCTTTATTGGACGGCTATGATTCTCTTTCTCTCGGACTGAATGAATGAGATCCTTCCTTCGCTACACTTGCTCCTAATTTTTTGGACGTTGATCGGATGGTCCAGATATTTCCCCTTGAACTTACACTTTATTCTAACTTAGAGGATTTTCGAAGGATTCAAGGGCTTCAACCTTTATCCTTCCTGTGAGTTCATTTCTTGGATATCATTAACACTTACGAAAAGTTTTATTCCTCATGATCTTGGTCTCATGAAGACTTTGATATCCTGTGCACTCCTTGCATTTCAGGGACTTCGATAACTCAGATCCTAAGGATTTATCGAAGAGAAATTCCTCTCGCCCTCCTAGCATTCTCCTTTTCTGGTTCTTCGACTTCTTACAAAGCCTCTTCAACACTTAGTTGAATATTGAATCTGTGCACTCCTTGCACCAGACCTTTACGCAAGGTTTTGGGCTCTTGATAATGACTGTGCACGCCTTGCACCAGTCTCTTTGCACTCCTTGCAAAGGGAAATTTCGTATTATCTCTTTTGAGCTTCGGAATCGAAACAAATCTAGTTAAAGAACTCCTTGTTTTATGTGTGCACACCTTGCACTACTTCAACTGAAGAGAAACAATTGAAACTTATCCTAACATTCACAATTCCATCTAATCATAACGAGATTCATTCACTCATTCATGGAAACACAAATAACAGAGAATTGCAAACAATGTTGACACACCATGCATTGGATTAATTTTCCTCTGTTATATTCAAATGTGAAAATGGCTACAACTGAAAAGAAAAACAACAACTGAAAAACTGAAATATCCTACTAACTTGCAGCTAACATCTTTTGGGCGTACAAAACCTCTACTTATCTTAGAGGGCTCTTAGGTTTTCCCCTGGCTACTTGTCTACTCTAAAAATTAACCTATCCTACGACTATCTTAGTCTAGTCGCATTCTAGAGCTGGAGTAGAAACTCCCACTTCTTTCACGATCACTCAAGCTTGCCTCAAAATATTTTTCCGGTGCTGAGTTAAAGCGGATTTCAAAATATCGATTGAAACTGCCAGCGTTGAGGTCTCGTACAGATTCCCAAACGTTGATAGGTATTTCTTTGCATGCTTTCTAGCGATGCTCCTAGATCACCTTTCATAGACCCACCCAGTGGAAACTCATCCTAAATGGAACCAGCTTAATAGGGAATTTCGTCACCCCCCCTAGGTATGAACAAGTTAAAGATCATAATTTCCAAGCAAAAGTTATGAAATGAAGGAGATTTCAGTGAAACATATTCAAATGTTTTGAAAATTAGAGTGACACATACCATGATACCCGGACTCATTACCTCATGGAGAAAGACTCATTTCTACTTTAGGACCAGGCTGGTGGGATGGGTGTTGTTGTTGTTGATAAATGGGATGAACTCAAGAAAAGATGGGCCCTCTGGGGCCAAGATCAATTTGTGTGGATCTTCGTACTCCATGTCTAGGACATGTTGGCCTTGAGACATAATCTCCTTAGTTATCCCTAGTATAGGGGATAACAGTCCCCTTATTTTTTGTTTTACCCAAAGTTTGTGGAAAAACTATGTTTATAACATTTTGTATAAATAGAGATCATTTGTATCTTATTTTCATCATAGCTCTTCCATGTGGAGAAGGATATTTGGATGAAATTTGTGCCCTTCTTGGGAATTTCTATCTATCTCACTTGGTTACATTATCTTGTGATGGTTTATATTTACTATTGGATGGAAGGATGATGTGTTATCTCTCTTGGAGGATTGTTTCTTACTTTATGGTGGAATCTTCTTGGTGAATTAGGGTTTCATCTTGTTAATGCTTCAACTAGGTAAGGAATTCATGTTTATTGCTCTCTTTTCTTGGTTGTAAGGTTAATGTGATTATTTCTTGGGCATACAACCCCCTCCAAGTCCATTATAGTTGTTTGAACTAATTTTGGTGCAAAGGATACTAGGAGGAGTAAAAGGGATTACACCCTCCTAAGTTTTCCTTATTGGTTAGGGTTTGCCTTGGGGAGTAAAAGGGATTCCAACCCCAAGGAAGTAAATCATCCAACTTGTTTAATCAAGAGACTCCATTTACCCAATAGAAAGACATTAATCTTAATGCATTGGAGAAATATATCATTGTGTTGGTAATCATAAAAAAAATGAGATATTGAGATTGTCTAAGTTGGAATATTTTCTATGTGTTCTAAGCTTGCTAAGGCCACAAGGGTTTTTTTTTTCTCCAAGTAGTTCTTTACGTTGTTAAAAATTTAATATAAAACCATTAGGGATGCATAAAACCCTAAGAAAATTTCTAAATAACTCTATGTTCAACCGTCAAAAGTTGTTAGTAATTTGCCCCTATAATCTACTAGTTCAAGAACACTTTTTGGGTGGATTATTTGCTAGTTTTGGTGGCTGATTTTTCTGTTGTAACAACTTGTTTTCTACAGCCATAAGGTTGAAATTATATCTCTACAACACTTTTTTATGACAACCTTACATTTATGCTAAAGTCTTGCTCTTTCAATCTTGTATTTGTTGTACCTAGATTAAGGTCTTGTATCATTTATGTGACTTTTAACGTCTTTTTAGAAGATCTAATAATCATTTTTTTGCTTATATGTATTTTTTTTGATGGTTTCAAATAGGGACATCAAGCTTAAATTTATTTTCCACCTAACATATAGCTCGTATAGTTGGATTTTCTTGTGTCTCAGGCAGGTACAAACACTTTATGCAGATACTCAAAGACCTAACAACCTTAAACCACTTATGATACATCTCATCAAATCCATATTCCAATTAGAAAATTTAACTAAAAGGGAATCCATTCATAAGTACCACTTTCCATCTCATTTCCCCCTAGGGTCACTCGAGATTCTCCCCTTGAGGTGATCACTTCACCTATAAAGTGATGGGAATAACTATCTGAGGTGACAATGGGTAAGTCTCTTAGTTGTTTCCATATTGTGGATTGGGCCCGTCTTTTCCCAAACTACAACTTGTGTGGTAACATTTTGGAACTGTTTTCAAGGAGGATTTTGAAACCTCTTCCAAACCCTAGCGACATTTTGGAAAGCTATCCCAAATCCTTTCCCTAGTTTGCTTGAAGAATACACCTAAGAGAAGTTCCCTCTCCCCTTTCCATCATTTGATGAGCCTTGATCTCATATGGAGACTCCATTGAGGTATTACCCTAAGTAATAGATCCATGACATCATGGGATTTACCATGGGATTTCCATAAAGTCTATCCTTCTTTGGATATTCAGAATATCCTTGGATATCCAAATCACTACTCCCCGAATTGGAGGGAAAGTTGCCCTAAATTTAATGGTGATCCAGCTCTAGCAGTCACCCATGTCGTCAATTATATGAAGTATGCCTCAAGCTTCAATGCGCTACATGAATATGTATTGATGAAAATTTGTATATATTCATTGGAATCAAGTCAAAGGAGTTTTATTGCACACTCATGTAAGAATAAGAGTATCCCATCTTATACAAATATCAATGAAGAATTTCTTAGGCATTATCGACCAACTACCCAAAATTTGCAAGATACTTTCCAAGAGCTCAAAGACACTCTTTGTAGAGAAGGCTTTCTTATAGATGAGGATGTCGAAAATATAGAATGTTATCACGAAATTTGTACTTTTCACAAATCCCAAGGCAAATTGAAGTAACTGAGAATAACCTTCCACTGTCACCATAGTAGGATATTGTAACACCCTTTTTTCCCCCAGCTTGTAATTAATCATAAAATAGGATTACCATGCTAAGGCATCTGAACAGTGTAAATGTATTATTGTTTGAGTTGCCAATAACTGACTGTGGGGGTGAAGCCTTGAAAGTACTAGCCATGATATCACTAGAGGAAAGAATGTGAAAACTAGAATAGAGGGTCATTATATCAAATAACCCCAAATTCCCTTGAGGAGGATAATAAACCTCCTTTGGATCCCAAGGAGAGAAATATGTTAATGAAGAAAGCACCAGTGGTTGAATTATCAAACACTCCCATGAATGGAAGCATGGCCAAAACTGCAGAATGTCAGCCCGAAGTACCACTGGGTATGACACACCAAGATGACCGAAGTTCCCTTTTGACAGAAGGAACAGGATGGGTTGAGAACCATCCTAGAAGAAAGATATACAAATCGATAAGGAGAAGGCACAAAGCTCTCTAGAGGATAATGAACATAAGTCTGTGAGCTTGATGCTGAGTGATTATCTGATAAAACCTCATCGAGGCCATAACAGAGAAGGAAATCTCTAAACTTTTGCAGAGAAAAAAACCTGAGCAGAAGCTGAAACATAGAAAGAGTCCTTGAGAACTATGAGAGTTCCCTGGTGATATCATGGCTTGGCATGGGGGTGGCCAGAGTGATAAGAATGAATGCCTCTGAGCCTATGGTCGGGTGGAAGGAAGAACACCCATAGTCAATTAGTTGGATATCACCTGTAATAGATAAGTAATCACATATATTGTGTATTTAAGTGGTACTGTGAATTAAAGTTGGATATTCTATGAATGTTGCAGGGATAGATATGTTTGCTTAATGATTTATACTACATCCCATTTTGGTGTCTGCTTAATTGTATAATTAGGCAAGTAGGAAATTATATGGATGGGATATGTTTTATACTCATAAATGCTTGTGTCCCATGGGGGATTAAGCTAAAGCCACGAACTGTGAGTTCATCAACCTTGGGCATAGTTTCATGTACGCATATCTACCCTCCTAATCATTCTGAGTCCCTTGGAGGATGGAGTCTGTTAAATCTCAGGAGAGATAGTGAATGTATGCACAGGCTCTCTGCGAGGCAAACAAAGACCAAGAACCACTTAAGTCCTAGAGTTGAGGAATGAATGTAATGGGTGTGTGGAAGGATTCTTCCAAGTGTTACATCTAAGAGAAAGAGAAAAATTCTCTTAAGCCTTCCAAAGATAACAAATCTAGGGAAGAGTAGCAAGATTGAATTATCGAAAGGGACGGCTCCTTTGTTCGGATGACGAACGAACGAGAAACTATTCGGAAAGAGCCAAGGTCCATTTTGATCATTGGATATGGAAAGGAGTGCAGGAGTTAACCCCTTGAGTCCTATGGAATTTGCGAGTTCGGCGAATGGTGAGTTTGTTGTAAGGGAAGTAAAAATCCCCGAAGTCCCGAAGTTAATCTGGACCGTGGATCTCTGGATCCATCAGGATCTTTCTCGATCATCTGATCTAAGAGATTTGGAGTCTACACCATGGGAGAGTCACATGTTGGAGTGACCCAAACCCCAGAGGAGAAGTTACAAAGCACTTAGGAGATCCTCAAAAAGTTACCGAACACTCTGTAGCTCAGTAAGGAGTGCTTGAGCGAATGTTTCCAGGAAGGAACAAATATCCCTTTGAGGAATAGAAGGGATAGAGACCTTCGAGGACAGAGTAATTGAAGCTTAGAAGAGATAGTGCTAAGAGGGCACAAGAGGTGAACTTTTCCAAGTCTTGAAGCTCGAGAGAGATAACATTTTCAAAAGCGTAGATGAGACCCAATGTCATAGGGCTCAGAGGAGGAAGTTCAAAGGTGAGCCCTTTGAAACATTTGAAATCTTCCAATTTAGGGAAGAAAGTGAAAGCTCGGGAGGAGGAGAAATAATGGTCATTGGATCGAGCACTTTGAAGAACCTAAACCATCAGATCAGAGTCCAGACTATGAGGAACGAGCATAGAAGAAATCAAATCTGGACCATTAGATCTGAGCACGAGGACCAATAGTCGTTGAATCCCAAGGAAAGTGCACGAGGTCTAACCCTTTGAAGGTGCATAGGAAAGTGGAATTGTCAATGTCCCGAAGTCCCGAAGTAATTTGGGACCGTCCATCGTCAAGGAGGACAAGTGGCGTAAGATCCACAACTACGAAGGTTTGTGGAAAAGGAGGAGTAAAAAAAGTCGAAGTAAATCTGATTCATTGCTCACCAGGGGGATACGTGTTAGGAGATCGTATATTTTAGGTAAAAGCACTCTGAAGAAATGGGTTCATAAGAGTTGAAAATCCTGAATCCCGGAGAGCTGGAGTCTCGAAGTAAATCTCAGTCGGTGGATCAAAAGGGACTCATGGTAGAGATCTGTTATCCCTGGGTGAAGACCCGAAGTAAACGTCAACCATCAGATCGTCTGAAGTATATATGAATCGTCAGGTCTAGAGGACAGGTGTCATGAATTTGTGGATTTCGGGTGAAGACCCGAATTAAATGTCGACTGTCAAATCATTCGAAATAAACCTCAAGCATCGGATTTTCAAAGTGAATCTGAGTCGTCAGATCAACAGCTTTGGGAAAATACATTCGAGAGTTTCTCGGTTGAGATTTGAGATTCACGAAGTTTGAAGTCCCGAAAATCTGAAGTGAATCCCAATCATTCGATCAGCCAAAGCAGATATGAGTCGTCAGATCACCCGAAGTAAATCTCAAGCATTGGATTGCCAAGGTGAATTGGAGTTGTCATATATTGTCTATTCAGGAAAAGGAAAGGTTTGAGAGTTGAGAATTATCAAAGTCTAAACTTCCAGAAATCCAAAGTAAATCTCAACCATCTGATCAACCAAAGTGAAGCTGACTCATCAAATCGTCTGAAGTGAATCTCAAGCGTCAGATCACCCGAAGTGGATCTGAGCCGTCAGATACAAGGGAGACATGGCGAAAATATGAGAACTCTGAATAAATATCTGAAATAATTTGTAGTTGTTCGATCTAAGGGAGATGTGGAGAAAATCTGTGGACTTTGGTAAAGACCCAAAGTAATCCTTGATCGTCAGGACACGCGTTAGTGGATTATAACCTCCAGATAAAATCCATTGGGAAAAAGGGTGAAGTTTGAGATTTGATATCTCAGAAGTCTGGAACCCGAAGGAGATCTCGACCGTTGATCGAGAATAGGGTCATAGGACCGTTGATCCAGTTGAAAAGTCAACCGCCCGAAGTAAAGGTAGGACCATTGATCCAGTTGAAATTTCAAGCACCCGAAGTAAATGCAGGGTCGTTTATTATGAGGACATGCATCCGTAGGTTGTCAACTCGGAAGATTTAAGTATAGAAGAGAGTAGGGTTTTGAGAGTTGAAACTCCCGAAACTCGAAATCACGAAGGAGATCTCGTCTGTTAATTTTGTAAGAGGTCATATCTGATCTATAGGTATGATAGGGGTAGATCAGAATCACCAGTTTTCAAAGTACCATCAAATATCGGAGATCAACGGTCCTGTAGCATTGCGGGGATAGGAGTTGCAAAGACGTTAAAAAGTTGAGGGTGGGCCACAATTCAAACCGTGGATTTGAAAAGAGGACACATGGAGGCTCGAGGAGAATTGCGGGCCGAAAAGAAGTTTGATTTAAACCTCCTTTGGTCGTGTTCATAATCACGTGGTCCTGTAAGGTCATCGCACAAGGTCACATCAAGAGGGGGCTTATCCAAAAAAGGAGCTAACGCCCAGTACTCTGAGAGTTTATAGGGGAGTAAAAGGGAAGGTCATGGGTGCCATTAAACCTACACCAAGAAGCTGAAAGATTTTGTGTTTAATTACAGAACGAGACCATCAAGTTCTCAGAGAGTTTTTTTGCTTCAGAATCAGAGATCCTTGACTAGCAGGTTAGACTGGTTCCCCAAATTTCCAAATTAGAAACCATGAATGGAGATTTTGTCCTTTAAGAAAAGAAAAACATTTTGTGCCCCATTGTGGGTGTGTTAAAAATTGGTATCATAGCATGATTACAACACTTTTTCTACTTGGGCTCATGTACGAGTCACTTAAGGAGGTATTGTTATCTGCATTTACTCCTTCAGGAGAAGGACTGTAGATTGAACCTGTGATTTTGGGAATTCTTGTTGAATTTTAGTAGAATAATTTCTTTATCCCTTTGTCAAAGTGATAACTACTCTTACCAGAGTAGGGATATGTTAATTAACATTTATAATAAGACTTGAACATGGATAGCTAAAGGTGGCAGGGTTCTGTCAAGAGCAGTTGAAGCCTGAAGGATAGATGACCTGGTGTTTGTAACACTACTTCTAATCATGGGTAGTTGTAACTTCAGGCACTAATGATTGTGGATTGTATAATGGTTAATACCTTTGTGGTATTAAAGGAATCTGATAGGATCAGGTAGGATCCTTGGAAGTTATAGTTACTTCTTTATATTAAAATTGGAGTATATAACTCCTTATGACCAAAGAAAAGTGATATGGGTAAAACCCTATGGACATTGAGGAAAGAAAGTTTTCTTGCTAGAAGTTGCTGCATAAAGATGATAGTGACCCTATTTGGTTATTTCCTTGAGAAAAGGCAACATCAATACGAGATATGACTATGAGATTAGTCCTGTAAGTGACTGAAATCTCAAACTAAAGGACACTAATGATGAAATTAAACTATCAAGTGAATGCATGAGGTAAAAAGGTGCAATATATGCACCTACTTATACATGAATGTGTATACATGATCATAGGGATGATTGGAAGATCCTTGGGAAAAGGATATAGAAGCCTGATATATCCATGCATGTGAATGACATGGAAAAGGTGTAAGAAATAAGCTAGCAGGATGAATACTTATCCGTGTTTAATTATGTTTGAGTGCATAGGTTTAATGCATTGTGGAGCTTCATAATATGAAGCCTGATATTAATACCAGTTAGGTATGAATGATATTAAACGTGCAAGCGATTCACATGTATGATGAAAGAATATAGTTATAGATACAATATGTTTTCCCTGATGAGTGAAATATAAAGCAAGAATTGCTCTTGTCTAGAATAAATGAATACTATGGATGCATGTCTGACTCCATTCCAAAGAGTCATGAAATTTCAGTTCCAAATAACAGCTTGAGGGGGAATGTATTACCTTTCCTTAGGAAATACTAATATAATTATATAAAAAGGGTAAATGAGAAAATATGCTATGTTGTCATAATAAGAGACAAATGATTATGCCTTTGAGAATCACATGAGAAGGATTGTGAACAATCCTGAGTTGACCGATCGTAAAGGTAGAGATGTAGGTGGGCTGTGAAACATACCTATGACCACTACAGACAGGTTTGGGATTATGAATATGGTTAAGTACATCATGGATGTAAGTTAACAAAACCAAAATATGTATGGATACATAATTTGGGTACATGACAAAGATGCATGTTTATATTCCTTATGGGATATTTGGTAAACTGTTGAAGCTAACTCAAGGTTGAGGCCATCAAAAATAGTTATGGATATGCAATAAGGAAGTTGCATGCTGAAGGAGTTCCCTGTGGAGGAACTATATGAAAACTTTGTTGGGAAAAAAAAGTCACAACCTTAATGACTGTTGAGAATTAAGCAATGAGCCACAAGCTTATATATATATACCAGAATCTTGGATTGCATTTTGAAAAACATCATGTAATGAATAGAAGACTAATAAATGAGTATTGACCATTCTGATAACCGAATGGTAATGTGCAAGATGCACAGGTTCATGATCCATTATGAACAAAAGTTTTCTATTAAAGCATGTTGATGTATTCCAAAAAGGTTAGGGAGAGGCCTAACCAAGGCTGATAAAGGAAAAGAGAAGGAAGATCCCAACAGGGAGTGAATTGCAAAAGCAGAGAAAAGACAGTGAGGCCTTAGAAATAACTTAGTTGGGCTGAAAAGTCCCAGGCAATGTAGAAAGAATTTGAAGAAGGGGAGAGCCCTCAATTCTTTTCTTTTTTGTATTATGTTTTTCTATGGGATGAGAAAGCTAGTACGCTAATGAAAGTAAATGTTTTGGCACCATAGTGATGATGGTTGTATTACTGTAGAAACGATTGAGAAATATTGTGTTGCACTCATGAAAACATTAAGGATAATGTGATGAAGTGCATACAGATATGCTAGGACATGTTTGAAAATGTTTTATTAATTTAAATGCTATGGTACTTTCATTTTTCATTTACATGACGACTAATGTGTTTATGATGTATGTCATGTGTAGAAAGAAATAGATTGGAACTGTTGAGAAAGGAAGTTGCCAATAATGAACAACCTCAATTAGAGGATGACTATGAGAAGGTTCTTGTTGAAAGATTGTTGAAGGGACTTTAAGAGTCCCCATGGAGCACCACTGATGGGATAATATCAGAGGGGGTGCTAGCAGCCAGAACCGCTATAAAAATGTCCATGCCTATGTGGCACAAGGTATGAAGGGATTGGGTAATAATCCCTTCTGAAATGTTTTACAGTCTTAATGTTATGTATGAAACGTTGAAAGGCATTTTTATGCCTTGGATACCCAAGTAGGGTATAATTTAGGAAGGAGAACCTGAATGATGGAGGTGTGAACCTCTGGTAGTAAATATTGATTGTAATCCTCAGAAGAATTCATGAATTAATATGTCATGAATACATGGACCAATCAAGGAACGATTGGAAACAAAAGTGCTCATAGATAGCACGTTTCATGGAATTGTTTCCAGGAAATGCATGTTTGCATAAAGGACAAACAATGGATTTCCATTGAGGAAGGAGCACCTTCCAACATTTCTACTTACATTGTATAGGTGTTAGAGAAAACCAAATTGGGTGGCCATGAGTGTTGGCACCCTGGATATTAATGAAGGAAGAATGCTTAAAGGAATTCATGTGAAGCTTGCAGTTTCATATGTACTGAATTGGAATCGTGATCATCCTATAGCTGGAAGAATAGTCCTACTACAACAATGAATGGGAATGAATAAACCATATGGTGAAAATCTTGGCTAAGCTCCAATGCACCATGAAAAAGTACTTGTCGTAAAGTGTGGGAAACTTAAAATCAATGCAAAGGTGCATTGGGTATGAATGTGTCCACGAACGTTGGCACATTCATTAAGGTCAATTGATATATGAATTACATTCTGGAAAAATTGGTAGGCTGAAATGATGCATAGGTAAGGGATGATGTATCCTTTTTTCTTTATATCCTTAAAATAGATGTGATGAACTGTTAGTATGCATGTTTTTTTATATAGATATATATACATGGACGCATGAGAGACTAACATTTTGTTTCGCTGAGGAATGTTGAAATTGCAGGAGGAAATGGGTCTTGGATATGGCAGTATTGTAAGCCCATAAGGAATACCAATTGTCGACTGAGACAAACTGCAAGGAATGGTATTTCCTTTTTGAGAAAGTGAATTTGATTGTTAGTATTCAAAATTCTGAAATTGTTTGTGATGACGTTATAAAGGTGCAATAAAAATGTATGTGCATGAAAAAGTTAACAATTTGTTTGGTTGATTGAAGTTGAAAGTGTAGGAAGCAAATGGGTCTTGGATATGGTAGCGTTGTAAGCCCATAAGGAAGACCAATTGCATGCTGATCCAAACTGCTATGGGAAGGTGAAAGGAAAAGATCTATGGAGAGTGAAAAGATGAGAGATTGAGCTCTAAGGTTCAAGGAAGAACCATGAAAAAGAGTATGTTCTGATCGTAGGAAATATAGACTAACTCGGGAGAAGGAGAGCAGCCTTCGTACCTAACTATTTTTGTGCCAGGAGAAGGAGAGTAACATTCATCCCTAACTATTTATGTGCCAAGAGAAGGAGATTAACCTTCGTCCCTAACTATTTATGTGCCAAGATAAGGAGAGTAACCTACGTCCCTAACTTCAGTTAAGATGAAAGGTTGTCAAGATGTAAAAGCATGAAAAATGGCCATTGTTGAGCCATGAGAACCCCATGGTAAGCCATGATCACCTAGAATATATTGTGTTGAGGTAACACAAGCTAGAGGGATGCCTCAACAGAGAAATTCTGATGGACGCCTCGACTGTAAGACTCGGTAGAGTCTCTGGAATTCTTCCCGTGTGAGAAAACCTTGGCAGGGCAAGATGGATCACCTGAGGGACTGTATAGAAGAGAAGGGGATGCCTGATCCTAGGCTTGGAGGGTGAGTGACCACAAGTAAGAGGATACCTTAATAGTTCTTGTAAACTATTGATTGGGATCATGCATAGGATGGGTAGTTCTTCCTGTGCAAGAAAACTTGCCAAGGCAAGATGGATCACCCGAGGGACTCTATAGCAGAGAAGGGGATACTTGAGCCTGGTCCTGGAGGGTGAGTTACCGCAAGGAAGATGAAACCATGATATTTCTTGTAAACTATTGAATTGGGATCATGCACCCAATGGGTATGTCAAGGAAAAACAATGAGCCTAGATAACAAAACAACCATGCAGATAATTATTGTGCTAATATTATGAAATTTCACTAGAAATTTTTATGCAATGTTTTAGCATAATACTATGATTAACGTGCTTGTTGTCCAAGAATTATTGAAAGCAGGTGACCAAGATTAAAGGTTTGAAAAATGACCTGACCGAGGAAGAAGGATCAATATTTCTAAAACAGCTGAATGAGAAAGGCATGACAGGTGTTTTTGAGAAAGAACACTGAGGACGGTGTTCCTCTAAGGGGGAGGGAATTGTAACACCCTTGTTTCCCCCAACTTGTAATTAATCATAAAATAGGATTACCATGCTAAGGAATGTGGACAGTGTAAATGTATTATTGTTTGATTTTCCAATAACTGACTACGGGAGTGAAGCCTTGAAAGTACTGGCCATGATATCACTAGAGGAAAGAATGTGAAAACTATAAGAGAGGGTCATTATATCAAATAACCGCAAATTCCCTCGAGGAGGATAATAAACCTCCTTCAGATCCCAAGGAGATAAATTAGTTAATGAATAAAGGACCATTGGTTGAATTATCAACCACTCCCATGAATGGAAGCATGGAAAAAACTACAGAATGTTAGCCCGAAGTACCACTGGGTATGAAAGACCAAGCTGACTGGAGTTCCATTCTGATAGAAGGAACAGGATGGGTCGAGAACCATCTTGGAAGAAATATATACAAATTGATAAGGAGAAGGCGTAGATCTCTCCAGTGAATAATGAACAGAAAGCCATGAGGTTGATGCTGAGTGAGCATCTGATAAAACCTCGTTGAGGCCATAACAGAGAAGGAAATCTCTAAACGTTTGCAGAGAACAGAACCTGAAACAGAGAAAGAGTCCTTGAGAACTGTGAGAGTTCCCTGGTGATATCATGGCTTGGCATGGGGGTGGACAGAGTGATAATAATGAATGCCTCTGAGCCTATGGTTGGGTGGAAGGACAAACACCCACAGTCAGTTAGTTGGTTATCACCTATAATAGATAAGTAATCACATATCTTGTGTATTTAAGTGGTACTGTGAATTAAAGTTGGATATTCTATGAATGTTGCATGGATAGATATGTTTTCTTAATGATTTATACTACATATTGTTTTGGTGTCTTTTTTATTGTATAATTAGGCAAGTAGGAAATTATATGGATGGGATATGTTTTATACTCGTAAATGCTTGAATCCTATGGGGGCTTAAGCTAGAGCCACTAATTGTGAGTTCATCGACCTTGGGCATAGTTTCATGTATGCATATCGACTCTCCTAATCCTTCTGAGTCCCTTGGAGGATGGATTTTATTAAATCTCAGGAGAGATAGTGAACATATGCACATGCTCTCTACGAGACAAACTGAGACCGAGAACCACTTAAGTCCTAGAGTTGAGGAATGAACGTAAGGGGTGCATGGAAGGATTCTTCCAAGTGTTACATCCAAGAGAAAGAGCACAAATCTCTTAAGCCTTCCAAAGATAACAAAGCTCGGGAAGAGTAGTGAGATTGAAGTATCGAAAGGGAAGGATCCTTTGTTCAAATGACGAACGAATGAGAAACTATTCGAAAAGAGCCAAGGTCCATTGTGATCGTTGGATATAGAAAGGAGTGCGGGAGTTAACCCCTTGAGTCCTCTGGACTACATGAATTTAGTGAATGGTGAGTTCATCATAAAGGAAGTAAAAATCCTTGAAGTTAATCTGGACCTTGGATCTCTGGATCCGTCGGAATCCTTCTCGACCATCCAATATAAGATATTTGGAGTTTGCGCCCCAAGAGAGTCGCGTGTTGGAGTGACCCAAACCTTGAAGGAGAAGTTACAGAGCACTTAGGAGACCCTCACAAAGTTATTGAACACTCTTCAGCTCAGTAAGGAGTGCTTGAGAGAACATTGCAAGGAAGGCACATATATCCCTTTGAGGAATAAAAGGGACAGAGACCTTCGAGGTCTGAGCAGTTGAATCTCATAAGAGATAGTGATAAGAGGGCACAAGAGGTGAACTTGTTCCAAGTCCTGAAGATCGGGAGAGATAACGTTTTCAAAAGAACAGACGAGACCCAACATCACAGGGCTCGTAGGAGGAAGTTCAAAGGTGAAACCTTTGAAACGTTTAAAATCTACCAAGTTAGGGAATAAAGCAAAATCTTGAGAGGAGGAGAAACAATGGTCGTTGGATCGAGCACTTTGAAGAACCTGGAATGTCATATCAGAGTCCATACAAAGAGGAACGAGCATAGAGGAGATCAAATATGGACCTTCAGATCTGAGCATGAGGACCAAGATATGTTGGATCCCAACAAAAGTGCACAAGGTATAACCCTCTGAAGGTGCACAAGAGAGTGGACTTGTCAACGTCTCGAAGTCTCAAAGTAATTTTGGAACATCCATCTTCAAGGAGGACATGTGGCGTAATATCCACAACTTCGGAGGTTTGTGGACAAGGAGGAGTACAAACAGTTGAAGTAAATCCTGACCATTGATCACCAGGGGGATACGTGTCAGGAGATCATATATTTCAGGTAAAATCACTCCAGAGAAATGGGTGCATAAGAGTTGAAACTCTCGAATCCCGAAGAGTCGGAGTCCCAAAGTAAATCTCAGTCGACGAATCGAAAGGGACACGTGGTAGAGATCTATTGTCCCTGAGTGAAGACCCAAAGTAAACGTCAACCATCAGATCATTCGAAGTAGATCTGAATCGTCAGGTCTAGAGGTCAGGTGGCATGAATCTGTGGATTTCAGGTGAAGACACGAAGTAAAAGTTGGCTGTCAGATCATCTGAAGTAAACCTCAAGTGTCGGATTTCCAAAGTGAATCTAAGCCGTCAAATCAACATCTTCGGGAAAATACATTCGAGAGTTTCTCAGTTGATATTTGAGATTCACGAAGTCTAAAGTCCCATAAATTCGAAGTGAATCCCAATCATCCGATCAGCCGAAGCAGATATAAGCCGTCAGATCACCTGAAGTAAATCTCAAGCAAGCATTGGATTCCCAAGGTGAATTTGAGTTGTCAGATACTATCTATTCAGGAGAAGGCAAGGTTTGAGAGTTGAGAATTCTGAAGTCTGAACTTCTGGAAATTCGAAGTAAATCTCAATTGTTCGATCAGTCGAAGTGAAGTTGATTCATCATATCGTTCGAAGTGAATATCAAGCATCAAATCACCCGAAGTGGATATGAGCCATCAGATCCAAGGGAGACATGGAGAAAATCTAAGAACTCCACATAAATATCTGAAGTAATTTGTAGCCGTCCGATCTAAGGGAGACGTGGAGCAAACCTGTGGACTCCGGGTAAAGACCCAAAGTAATCCTTGATTGTCAGGACATTCATCAGTGGATTATAGCCTCTGGATAAAATCCATTGGGAAAAAGGGTGAAGTTTGAGATTTGAGATCTCAGAAGTTCGAAACCTAAAGGAGATCTCGATCGTTGATCGAGAAAAGGGTCACAGGACCGTTGATCCATTTGAAAGGTCAACCACCCAAAGTAAAGGCAGGATCATTGATCCAGTTGAAAGGTCAACCACCCGAAGTAAAGGCAGGGTCATTGATTAGGAGGACAGGTGTCCACAGATCGTCAACTCAGAATATTGAACTATGGACAAGAGAAAGGTTTTGAGAGTTGAAACTCCCAAAAACTAAAATCATGAAGAAGATCTCGTCTGTTGATTTTGCAAGAGGTCAAATCTCATCCATAGGTATGAGGGGCATATCTGAACCACTAGTTTTTGAAGTACCGTTAAATATTGAATATCAACAGTCCTGTAGCATTGCGGGGATAGGAGTTGCATGGACGTTAAAAATTTGAGGGTGGGCCGCAATTCAAACCATGGATTTGAAAAGAGGACACGTGGAGGCTCAAGGAGAATTGTGGGTCGAAAAGCAGTTTGATTCAAACCCCCTTTGGCTGTGTCTGCAATCATGCAGCCCCGTAAGGTCATCACACAAGGTCGCATCCAGAGGGGGCTTATCGAGAAAAGGAGCTAACGCCCAATACCCTGAGATTTTGCAGGGGATCGAAAGGGAAGGTCATGGGTGCCATTAAACCTACACCAAGAAGATGAAATTTTTTGTGTTTAATTACAGAACGATACCATCAAGGTATCAGAGAGTTTTTTGGCTTCAAAATCGGAGATCCTTGACCAGAAGGTCGGATTGGTTCCCTGACTTTCCAAATTAGAAACCATGAATGGAGATTTTGTCCTTTAATAAAAGAGAAAATGCTTATGCCCCATCATGGGTGTGTTACATAGATCCCTTTATCTTTAGTGGAAATCACAAGGTCACCCCAGGGGAGACTGTAACATACCCATCCAGCCACAAGCCGGGGTATGATACCTGCAAGCCCACCCTCAGACTTCTTTCTTGATTTTGATACCTTCTTTATTTATTAAGAATGCATAAGATAACAGATTTAACAACATGCACAACAATATCCAGCAAGCATGCATAATCTAAAGATTATATTAAATGAAAATTAAATATACATAGCGGAAATACATTCATACACAGATAATGATATCACGACATAGAGCACTTATCTTTATGAAATATGAAACTGACTAGCTACAGACCAAGGATGTTCCACCCAACCATAGACACCACTACGCCAAATCTCAATAGCAGTGTCACCCCTGAGCCAAGGCTATGAATCCACAAGGACAGTTCCAAAGTGTAATTGGGTTCCCAAACCAGTCAACTCTCAATCTCTCACAGATTTCCTGACACCCACAACAATTCAAGTACCCATCTCTCTTCTACCCATCCTGTACCACCCCAAGAGACCGGACCTCCACCCTTCTTTGCCACGCAGTCCCTTAGGCAATCCTTCTCCTTTATTTTCAGGGCCTCCAGCATAGCTGGTCCAGAATCTCAGTGGTGGAACTCTCAGGACTTGCATTTGTGAGAAAAATAGGGAAGGGGCCAATGCATTTCATACATGCAGACCCTAGGTCACGGCTGGATCACACCAGTGACCACTACAACCAACTATCATGTGGCTAATTTTTCAATAGCTCTGTTTCCTTTGCCAAGACAAGACGCGGGTGAGGATGGGTCGATGAATGGGTCAGGGATGCATGGGAGTGAATGCATGGGAGTGCATGAGGAAAAATGAGTGAGTGAATGGGAAATCAATGAATAAGTCATCAATCGAACCCCCCCATCAAACTAGAGTCGGGTTTAAGTAACCTCGTGGAGAAAAAAATAACCTCTTGGCCTTCCCCAAGAAGCTCATGTAACCAATCCCCTCCCTTAGACAAAAAGGGTAATTAAAAATAGTAATAAACACTTAGTCCCTCAAGCTCCCTCTCTTGTGGAGTCATAGCCCCCTATAACTCTAGTCCTTGTTCATCTAACATCCAACGATGTGTTTATTATTAATAATGATCAAAACATTACATTTCTTGGGCATACTGGCCCTTTAATAATTTTTCGGGCACTCAGGCCTCTCGACATTGTAACAATACATTATTTAAAATGGGGGTTTGAAACTTGGGGTGTTACATCCCCTCCCCCTTATTTTGGAATTGTCCTCGGTGCATATACAAAATAGAGATCAAAATCTCAAATTTATTCAAAAATCTATGGGTACTCTGCCCGCATGGCATATTCATGCTCCCAGGTAGCATCTTCAGGACCATAGCAGGTCCAATGAACTTTTACCAGTTCTATAACTCAATTTCAGAGTATTTTGACTTTTCTGTCCAATACTCGCATTGGCTAATCCTGAAAGTGTCCCTCTGTCTCTACCTGAATCAAATGACAATCAATAACATGGTTAGGATCATGTACATATTTATTTAGTAAAGATACATGAAATACATTATGCACATTCATGGAAGCAGACAATGCAAGAATGTATGTAATTGGCCCTATTCTATCCAATATTTCAAATGGACCACAGAATCTAGTTTCCAGCTTGTACAATGACCCAATTTCAAAGAGATTTTCTTGGGCTTCACTTTCAAAAGTACATGCTCCCCTACTTTAAATTATCTAACTATCTTGTTCTTGTTTGCATAAGCTTTCTGTCTATCCTGAGTTGCCTTTAAATTCTACTTGATCTTAACCACCTGGTCTTCCATGTCCTTGAGCAACTCCAGCCCAAGTACCACTCTATCTGTTGGTTTGTCCCAACTCACTCAATTATCGCATTTCCTACCATACAATGATTCAAATGGGCTCATTCTCAATGAATCTTGATACCCATTGTTATATGAAAACTCAACCAAGTGTAAGTAATCTTCCCACTTAGATGGCTTATCCATCACATACATTCTCAGCATGTCTTCAATTATTTGATTGACCCTTCTCTGTTTTCCCATCTGTCTGGGGATGATATGTTTTGCTAAAGTTTATATTTGTGTCAAATCCTTTAAACAATCCCCTCCAAAAATTGGAGGTAAACTTGATATCTTTGTCTGAGACAATTGTCCTAGGTATTCCATTCAACCTAGCAATTTCCTTCATGAAAATTTTTGCAATATTAGTTGTTGTATGCGTTGTCTTCATGGGCACAAAATGAGCCACCTTTTTTAATTTTTCAACCACCACCAAGATTGAATCATGTTTCTTATTCATTCTGGGTAGTCCTGTGATGAAATCCATGGTGATCACTTCCCATTTCTTCTCTAGAATTCGCAATGGTTGCAACAAACCTGTTGGGTGCCTATGCTTAGACTTCACCTTCTGAAATTCCATACATCGAGCGATGTAATTGGAAACATCCTTCTTCATTCCTGGCCAAAAGAACTAGCGTCTTACTGTTGTAATTGTTTTATGGTAATCGAGATGTCCAACGTAAGGAACATCATGCATTTCCTTCAGTACCACATTCCTCAATTCTCCAGAACTAGGAACATAGATTCTATTTTTATGTATGAGTAATCCATCTTCCTTTATCTCATACTCCTTTATTGTCTGATGTACATATCCTTGTTGTAATATTTCCTTTACCTGTAGGTAATGCTAGTCTGTAACAATACCATATAAAATCCTACTCTTCAAATCTGATTGATGCATACTGACAGCAGTAGCATGCATGAGATGCACTCTTCTACTAAGTACATCGACAACTTTATTCTCCTTTCCCTTGATATGCTTGATATCGAAGTCATATTCACTTAAGAATTCCAACCATCTTGTTTGCCTGGCATTCAAGGTCGGCTATTCAAAAATATACTTCAGGCCAATGTGGTTTGTTCTTAATTCGAATTTCTTCCCCATGAGATAATGCCTCCATATCCTCAAGGTGTGAACAATGGCAGCAAGTTCCAAGTCATGAGTGGCATAGTTCCTCTCATGTTCCTTAAGATTTCTAGACTCATATCCAATGGCATGTCCATTTTTCATGAGGACTCCCCCAAGTCCTTCCTTACAAGCATCTATACACACCACAAAACTTTCATTTGGGTCAACAATCTTTAACACAGGCACACTAGTGAGTAATTCCTTTAACAAATTAAAATTATTTTCACACTTGAGTGACCATTCAAATTTAGTTCCCTTATTTTGCAAAGAAGTGATATGATGAGAAATCTTAGAGAACCCTACTATGAACCTTCTATAGTAGCCATATAATCCCATAAAATATCTGACGTCTGACACATTTTTGGGTGTTGGTCACCCTCTAATGGCTTCGATCTTCTCTGGATCTACTAATATGCCCTTCTCTGAAATAATGTGTCACAATTAATGGATATTCTTTTGATAAAAAGAACACTTACTCAACTTGGCATACAATTTATGTTCTCTCAATACTTGCAACACTAGTCTTAAGTGTTGTTCATGCTCCTCTTCAGACTTAGAATAGATAAGTATGCCATCCAGGAATACTATGACAAACTTGTCCAAATAATTTCTGAATATGCCATTCATTAAGCACATGAATACAGCTGGTGTGTTGGTTAGTCCAAATGGCACCACTACAAATTCATAATGCCCATACCTGGTCCTAAAGGTTGTCTTATGAATGTCTTCTTCCTTGATTCTTAGTTGATGGTATCCTACCCTCAGGTCAATCTTTGAAAATATCTTTTCTCCTCTTAGTTGGTCAAAGAGGTCATCAATTCGAGGTAAAGGATACTTGTTCTTTATAGTGTGCTTATTTATCTTTCGTAATTCAATACACAGACTCAAGGTTCCATCTTTATTTTTGACGAAAATCATTGGTTCTCCCCAAGGTGAAACACTTGGACATATGTACCCTTTATTCAACAATTCCTCCAACTGCATTTGCAATTATTTTAACTCTGGTGTGCTCATTCTGTAAGGTGTTTTTGACACCGGGGAAAATCCTGGCACTAAATCAAAATAGAAACAAGTTGATTTATGATCTTACCTTCCACCTCGATCATATTGGATTGGTACTCTTCTTGTCGATCATTTAAAGCTGCATAGATTCTTCCCATATCTTCGACTGTTGTAACCTCTTGGATGTTGTGCACAATATTCACTATGTCTTTTCTATGTGGGAAATCCTTGTACATGTGATCTTCCTTGCATCTGTAGCATTGGATTGGTGGTCTTCCTCTTTTTCCCAAGGAATCTTCTTTCTTGGATTCCTCCTTAGTATACTGATCTTGATGATCTCTATTAGGCTCAGTCCTATTGAAGGGATGTTTGAATCCTTTCCTCCTCTGATTGGACTTTGCATTTTTCTTTTCCTTCCAAGATTTTTGCATGGATTCTCTTCCCTAGCCTTGCTCATACAGGTATTTAGCCTTCCTAATAGCTTCAGTCAAGGTCTTGGGTTCATCATACTTGATATTTTCCTTATAAAAGGCTAGCAGTCCACTTAGAAATATTTGTATTTTCACTTTCTCATCACCAATGAACCTGACATACTTTAGCAATCCCAAGAACTTATTATCGTACTCTGCCATAGTCATGCTTCCCAATTGAAATTCAAATAAATCAAACATTTTCTTGTCGTAGAAATGCTCTGAGAGGTACTCCTTCTGGAAGTACTTCTTCAACTATTTCCAAGTGATCCTACTTTCATTAACATGCTCCACTTGCTTCAGTTGGTCCCACCACACTGTATCTTTCTTGTGTAAATGGTAGGTGGAAATCCTGGCTTCCAGGTTTGATGAATAGTTATGCAATTGAAAATATCTCCTGAGTCCAATCAACCATGCTTCGACATCATCTTCCCTTTCTCTTTCACCATTGAAGGAAGGTGGCATGAGCTTCCTCATCTCTCCTCGCAAACAATCTATCTCTTGTCTCCTTCTTTGTTGCCTGATAGGGGACACCTCTGGACTTTTTACGAGATCATCCAATGCATAAAGTTTTCTTTATGAGTAAGGAGGTGAGAGGTTTCCATGAGCTCTACTGACACTTCTGGAATAACCATCTCTTCCACGATCATTTCTCCTTTTATGACACATTCCTTATTCATCTTTTTTTGAGTTTGATCCCTTCTTTGTTTTCCTATGCAATTGATTTAAGCTCTACAAAAATTGAGTGTTTATCTAAATTTTCTGTCTCATCAGTCTCTCGTTGTCTACTTTGTAGCTCTGCACTTCCATATTCAAGCTTCTTACCATTTCTATTAACGTTTCCTACTCTCCTTTTCCCTTGTGTCCATTGGAATTTGTCTCTGCATTACCAACTTTGGTATTCTGGCCTTCAACCTCCTTTTCGTGATTGGAGGGTCCCTTGCCTTCTTCCATTTCCTCAATACGCATCCCAAAATGACATGCTTAAGCCTCTTAATTCTGAAAAATGTGCAAGTGACCATTTTGTTAGAATTATGCATGTGATAAACAAAAATTTCCAAACCATGCCACAAGCCTCTCTCTTTTTTGGTTATGGAGATCATATCCCCATTCTCCGAAAATAACAGTGTCCTGTTATCCTTGGCTGACACAGAGTTTCACCCTACATAGGTGCTTTCTTCAAACCACCTCCCAGGTGACCACGACTAGAAACCGTGGCTAAATCCTTCCTTGGCACTTTTATGTCTTGAGGACAACCAATTCTTCCCTTAGCCCTCCTTTCCTCAGCTCTCAATCTGCATATGACCAAGGCCATGAACCTGTGCTTAGCTGAAAAAGTGTTTGTCTAGAGCTTAGGGACTTCAAGACTTTCATCCATGACCAGATCAACGGTCCTTGTCCTCTTTCACGATCAATGATCGAGATCCACTTCAAGACTCTGCACTTCAAAAGTCTCAACTTTCCTCACTTTCATCCTCCTAGAATGCTTTTACCTGGATTTCATGATCTGTTGACGTGTTTCCTCCCACAGATCAATGATTTTGAATCACTTCAGATTTTCGGGCTTCAAAAGTTTCAAACTTCCCTCCTGTACTTTCTCCCAGAGTGATTTCACTCGAAGTTGACAATCCTTCGACGCGTGTCTTCTGGAATCGATGGTGGATGTATATAATTCGGCCTTCGGGCCTTTGGGAGTTTTCAACCCAACACAACCTGTCACATATTTCCCTCCTGGAGTTCTCAGTCTTCCGGACTGCACGATCTGTCACAACATGGTGAAATGTTGGAAGCAGACATGTGGCCCAATTAGGCGGGTGACACGTGTCACGTTCTAATCACCTTTTCAATATTCCAAAAGCTCAAATCTTACTGACACATGGCACACATCCCATGTGTCCACGTCATCCCAGGTGATGTCCACAAGCCATGTCACTTCGTGGATTCCAGGGTCCACATCACCTCTAGGTGACGCCGTCGTGCCCCATCACTTCGACTCTTTGGGCTTCGAGGCTTCGAGGCTTCGGGAGTTTTCAAACAAGCACACTTCCAATTCTCTCGAACTCTAAATTCCCAAACTGGCCAATCTGTCACCATGTGTCCTCCTGGAACAGACGACCAAGATTCACTTTGGGTCTTCACCCAGAGTCCACAGATCTGCTCCACGTTTCCTCCTCAATCTGACGGCTATGTTTTTACTTCATGGCTCTAGACTTCGGAGATCTCAAACTTCAACCTTTTTCCTTGAAATTGTTTTAATCTGGATCTCACGATCTACCATCGTGTGTCTCCCACAGATTAATGGCTACGATTCCTTCAGGACTTCGAACTCTGGAAATATCAAATATCAACTTATTTGGCCCCACTAGATTTTATTCAAAGTCATGGATCTATTGATGTGTGGCTCTCGGTAGATCAATGGCTAATATCCTCTTGGATGATTGAATGGTCGAGGTTTGCTTCGAATCTCCATCTCTCCAGGATTTGGGAGTCTCAAATCCCAATTGAAAACCTCTTGAACGGATTCCTTCAGAGTTACTAATCTACTAACACGTAACCTCTTAGTGATTGACGGTCATGATCTACTTCAGACAATACAATAGTCGACGTTTACTTCAAGTCTCTGGCTCTCTGGGCTTCAGGAGTTTCAACTTGCAATTTCTCCTCGCTCGCTCTTTCCTGGAGTGCTTTCACCTGGAGCACATGATCGGTTGACGCGTGTCCTCCTATGGATCGACGGTCCCTAGATACTTCGACTATTCATAGTTTCTATGTTCAAGCCCTAATCTGTCACATCACTACATGCCTTTCAAATTTGTGGGGGCATGCAGCGACGGTTTGTAGTAACCCACTTTTTTCCCCGCAATTATCCTGATGCTGACACGTAATCTCTCGACGAAACCATGGTTTGGATTGTGGGACCACCTTGGGATATTATCTCCCATGAAACTCGGTTCCCTACAATTCCTAATGGTCATTGATCTCTCTCTCCAATGGGATATGATGGTCACGACCTTAGCCTTTTCTTTCTTTTCATCGGGCAACCCTTGTTCACCTATCCTCTGATCCAACGATCTCAGATCTCTCCTAATCCTATAGTGGCGATCACTCCCAAAATCAGAAGGGGCGGTCACGACCCTTTGAACCCTTACAGAGGATCTATGACATTATGTCTCCTATGTAGCTTCTATAAATGTGTTGAACCTGCACAGAATAGATCTAGTTAGAAAATACCACACACATTTGCAGAGAGAAATTGAGAAAGAAGAAGCAAGATAGAAAGAATGGAAGAATTCTCATTAACCGTATTCCACACTCAAAGAGTGAATAATTTACAATATATATAGAATAAATGAGTAACTAATCATCCATAGTGGTGGTCTAGATTGATCTAGACACACACCAACAGTTACAAGAGTAAACTGCCACCTAGTCTAGTCTCTCAGGAAGTTACGGGAGTGAATTGCCACCTAGCTGAGTTAACTAGTCAACTAGTCTTCAGTTAACTGACTGAACAAAGAGTACTAAGTTGGTGATGATCTCAATGTTGCATGGTGACAAAACCATTGCAACATCTAAACTCAACTCAACTAGTCAAACTGAAGTGTCAACTGAAAGAGAATATTCTCCAGTGGAATATTCTCCCCTAAAATATAGGAGACTGGATAATGACTACTTATGACTAATAAACAAGGAATAACCTTAGGAAAAATAAATCCTAGGTGTGTGTGAAGTAACTCCAACACCCCCCCTGAACATCACTATGGTGAAAATAAAGAATGGGTCCCGGCTACAAGGCCATGTTAGGTACCCAAATACAAAAGAT
>ML778924.1:877733-959474 GCA_009831015.1 Picea engelmannii | reverse complement strand
CAAAACCAATGCAACATCTAAACTCAACTCAACTAGTCAAACTGAAGTGTCAACTGAAAGAGAATATTCTCCAGGTGGAATATTCTCCCCTAAAATATAGGAGACTGGATAATGACTAATTATGACTAATAAACAGGGAATAACCTTAGGAAAAATAAATCCTAGGTGTGTGTGAAGTAACTCCAAAAGCTTCTACAATGCCATTCCTCCTGAGCTTTTCAATCTCACAGTGAGAGTTCAATCTCTACCACGAGACTCTGACCAGCAAACCTGACCCATACCGACCCAGTGTTTCAACTAGAAGCTCCGATACAAACTGTAATATACCCAGCCAGCCACAGGTCGGGGTATGTTACCTGCAATACCACCCTCAAACTTATTTCTTGATGTTGATACATTATTTATTTATTAAGAATGCATAAGATAACATATTTAACAACACACACAACAATATCCAGCAAGCATGCCTAATATAAAGATTATATTAAATGACAATTAAATATACACAGCAGAAATACATTCATACACAGATAATGATATCATGACAGAGAGCACTTATCTTTATGAAATATGACACCGACTGGCTGCAGACCAAAGATGTTCCACCCGACCATAGACACCACTGCTCCAAATCTCAATAGCAATGTCACCCCCGAGCCAGGGCTATGAATCTACAAGGATGGTTCTAGAGTGTAATTGGGTTCCCAAACCAGACAGCTCTCAAGATCTCATAGGTTTCCCGACATCCACAACAATCCAAGTACCCATCTCTCTTCTACCCATCCTGTACCACCCCAAGAGACTGGACCTACATCCTTCTCTGCCATGCAGTCCCTCAGGTAGTTCTTCTCCTTTATTTTTAGGGCCTCCAGCGCATCTGGTCTAGAATCTCAGTGATGGAACTCTCAAGACTCGCAGTTGTGAGAAAAAAAGGGCACATGCCAATGCATTTCAGACATGCAGGCCCCAGGTCACCGTTGGATCACACCAATGTGCACTACAACCAAATATCCCATGGATAATTCTTTAGCAGCTCCGTTTCCTTTGCTAAGCCAAGACACAGACGAGGATGGGTTGATGAATGGGCCAGGGGGTGCATGGGAGTGTGTAAGGAAAAATGAGCGAGCGAATGGGAAATCAGTGAACAAGTCATCAGTCGAACCCCCCCATCGGACCAGAGGTAGGTTTAAGTAACCTCGTGGGGAAAACAAGAACCTCTTGGCCTTCCCCAAGAAGATCATGTAACTGATCCCCTCCCTTAGACAAAAAGGGTAATTAAAAATAGGAATAAACACTTAGTCCCTCAAGCTCCCCCTCTTGTGGAATCATAGCCCCCCTATAATTCTAGTCCTTGTCCATATAGCATCCAACAATGTGTTTATTATTAATAATGATCAAAACATTACATTTCTTAGGCATACTGGCCCTTTAATAATTGTTTGGGCACTCATTCCTCTCAGCATTGTAACAATACATTATTTAAAATGGGGGTTCGAAACCTAGGGTGTTACAGAGACATCCCCGATGACTAAACGGGGTGAATAACTTGGTTCAAATGAATATTCCTTCCCTTTCATTGGTCACCTTTGAGTTTAAGTCTTGGAAGATGAAGCCTAAAAGAGTTGGTGACTTGCAAAGATTTTTTTACTATAAGAGAAGGCACATGCAAGTATTAAAATAATAATGTTGCTTCAATCAAGACTAAATAAGTTGGCTAGCCCAATGAGTGAAATAATAAATGATGCTATGATTTAAACAATTGATGGCAAGTACAAATGTTATAGCACTAGATGATAACAAGTATGCCTCAAAGTAATTAATGAAGTAATAAAGGGCTAGCGATTACGATAAGTCCAACAAAGCTTTGACAGCAAGAACAATCTATGAAGTTGATAATGATTTGTCAAGTGCTAGAAAGAAGAGTAAATGAAACGCATAACCAATGCCTCAAATTATAATGAAGATTCTAAGTCCAAGTGGCTATAGAAATATTAGGTCTATGTGCAGGCTAGCTTGAAGTCTAGGGAAAAGTTCAAAACTAGGTGGTTGCAGGTTAGGGTTAGAATTGCAAATGACAAAATTCCACAAGGAGTTTGATCATGCAACAAGGAAAATTTAGTGGATCACAAAGTTAAGTCCCAAAGGATTTGATCCTTGCAACAAAATAGGTTAGTAGAAGAGGTCTTTTGAATAATTTTAAGAGGTTATTTGAAAGTTTTATCCCTTAGGCTTCAAGACCTATGGTTTCAATTGGTGCCTTGTGTTGGGTAAAAGGGAGTCTAAGGATGGTGTTTATATTTATGAGGAGGAAATGGAAATGGATCTAGGGTTAAGGTTAGGAGAAAGGTTGTGGAGAAGTAACACTTTAGTCCTCCAACAACTTTATTTCAAACAAGGAGCCTCTACGGGTGTAGCACAAGTTAGAACATTAGGGTTCTTGGCTCCTTGAGCTTAAAAATGCCAAGGGTAAGATCTTCGAGGTAGGGAGGAGTAATGACATTAGTCCCCCTATCCTCATACCTAGTGGAGGAGAAGTGCTAGAGAGTAGCCTTTCTAGGCCCTAGCGCATCCCTCTTCCTTGGTCTAAGAAGTGTGAAGTCATCTTAGGAAGCTAGGTTTAGGTTCCTAGGAGAGTCTAGGTCAACACCTTTAGAAAGCTAGGCTTAGGTTTCTAGAGGTAAGACAAGGAAAGTAAGCTTGACAAATAAAGAATGAAGAAATGAATGACTTAGTTCTCCACACTTAAGGTTTTAGCATGCAATTTCATAATCTTCCATATATAAGAAAGCAAAATATACTAGAAACCATAAAAGATGACTAATAGAAAAAATTTACTTACTTATACCAAGAATAATCATGCATCAAGCCACAATTTTCCAAGATAAATCCTTTGATAAGTTCACCAAGCCAAAATGATCCAAGAAAATATAGCGTGCACCTCCTTAAAAAGCCAAGTAACCTTAAAATAGTGAAAGTTTTCAGACAATAACCCTTAAAGAGGGTGCAAATTTCAGACCACACTTAGTGTGTGATGAGTGATGATGAAAAATGAGAGGACTTTCTCTCTATTCATACAAAATCAATGACCTTTAATTAATTTTAGGTCATAAAAAGGACGACTTGGCCAAATTACATCAAAAATCCATTTTTTACATAAATAAGAGTAATCAACCCCTGAAATCCTCTCCAAGGGTGATGTCATGCCATTCTAGGGTGACATTGAGCTCCTAGGGTGGATTGTTGGGCCCCATATGCAGAACGTTTGGCCTCCAAAGGCCCTGGATGATGCCACGTGTGCCAACCAACACATAAATGCTCTCATAAATGCCAAAACCTAGCTATGGATGATGTCCAAGGTCATAATGATGATGTCATGGGCTCTCAAGGGTCAACTTCTAGATGGAACCCCCAGGGTCTAGGTTTGTCAGGGTGTCTCCGGTGCAATGTCCTTCTTTCTTCCTGGTGCAATTCTTTGATGTATCCTTGCCCCTAGCTGGGGTTACAAAATCCATCTATGGTATTTTATTCCCATGAAGGTATGAGCTAATAATTCCCCCATGTGTACCTATCCACCGGGAAAGGTCCTACAGCAACAACAAGAACGCCCTCCAGGGGTTCATAAGTCACAGGGATCATAGCATGTAAATCACATCTAATAATAAAATTACCCAAACATGTGCATCAAACCCCCCTTTACCCAGACAAATGCTCAAAGGCATTATGCAGTTTAACAAGTCAGGTTTGGAGAAGATCTCAAGGTGTCCTATTGGGATAATCCTCCTTAAGTTTGGGGTGTTTCCCAGGTAAGAACCAATCTAGGTCATGTAAGTGTGAGTGAGGTGGCATAGGGTAAGTGTTTGGGCATGGGGTGCAATGATAACAGGGAAATGTAGATCTTACCTATGAGTTCCTTTGTAGAGGGTGAGTTGCACCTTGTCATAGATGATATTTTTTCCTAGCCTATTCATTGCCTTTTATTCTTAGCTTTATTGATTTTTATATTTTTCTTTTATTCTTCAAGGGAAGAGTTGAGGGAATTTTTTTTTTCTTGGTGACCAAAGGTGACAGTGTTATCCACAATCATTTCATGGAGATGAGAAGGTTGGCTCATGATGAGACCCCATTTCTCTTGGCTATGCCACCAAGAGCCACTACCCTGGTTTTGTGACTAGATAGATGGTAGTGTCATACTACTACATGCTCATGGTCATAATAGGTCAGCTTATGATGAGACCTCCCATCCACCAACTAATACCTTGAGTGTTTATTTATCTTATGGGTCCCCTTTTCTTACTGAGAATATTTTTACTGCTTTCTCGGCAATCCCTGGGTGAAGCATCTCAAAGGTTTCATTTAGGATTTTAACTCTTTCCAACTGCTTTTACCCCCAGGACCTTTAGCCCCTTCTTCCCACAAGGCAAGGTACAACCCTTCCTAGTGTGGAAAATCCAATGCTTGAACAAAGGTAGGGGAAAATGAGAGGAGTAAATATGCAAAGTGGTAAGTATGGAGGGAATGGACGATGACCTTTCATAGACCCACCCAGTGGAAACCCATCCTAAAGGGAGATCAACTTGCTAGGGCATCATGTCATCTTCCAGGTATGAACAGGTTAAAGAGCATAATTTCCAAGAAAACGTTATGAAATGAAGGAGAATTCAGTGCAACATATTCAAGTGCTTCAATAATCAGAGTGACACATACCATTATACCCAGACTCATTACCTCATGGAGAAAGACTTATGGCTACTTCAGGACCGGGCAAGTGGGATGGATATTGTTGTTTTTGATAAATGGGTTGCACTAAAGAAAATATGGGCCCTCGGGGGCCATGATAAAGCCATCCATCTCTTGGAACTCCATCTCTAGTGCACATGGGCCTCAAGACATGATATCCTCAGTTATCCCTAGGATAGGGGATAACATCTCGCTCCAAATCAAGGACATGTTCTCACCGTAGAGCACATGAGAACCTCAGCATCTCTGGTATGACATGTTCCTTCTATATCTCAACAAAATGCATTAGTAATCTTCAGGGTGGTGATATCACCCCTTGCTCATATATGATATAATAAAATAAATATAAGTATGCATATGTACATAATGAAGGAATAAAATATGAAAATGAAACTATAACTATGCTATCATTATATGTAGATGATATATACAATGGATTAAAATGCCTACCTAATCTAACTTACATGTACTTACATGTGGGTTGAATGCTAGGTGTAGTCAAATAACCAGAGAAACCATCCTAGCAATATCTCATAATACTTGTCTTTGTGCTTAATCATAAACCAAAACAATGACAGGTCAAGCACAAAAATAACATGAGTTAGAACATGTATCACATCATCGGAAATCATAAAGTATATCTCATGGAGGCAAGAGGGAGGGAAAAAATTATGCCAAGTCACACTTGTAGGAAAGTTCTCAATCCATCTCAGAAAGGGATCTTGAAAAATCAAAGGCTCAAAAGATTGACTCAAATATTTTGAAGGTTGGCTACCTTTGACATATTCACATCCTAAGGTCTGGGAAGGGAATAGTAAAAACTTAGAGGATGATTGAAAATTTCTCAAGGGAAGGTTGAAAGACTGAGATAAAAAAAAAATTCTTAAGGTATTCAACCTACCCTTGAATTCTAAAATTAGGCTTTTCCCGAGAGAAAACTCAAGACAAAAGACATGCTTCCCAACTACACCCTTAGTGACATAGCGAGGTAAAGTAGTTGAAGGGAGATGGAAAACCTTGTCACAAGTACCCTTGTTGGCACAGGGCATAGGGGCAAACCCAGGGTTCAAGGCTACAATAGCACACCAACAAAACCCTAACTACTGGCCCTTTCGGCAACACCTGCGAAGCAGATGAAGTCTCACTCGAGGTAGAGGCAAGGGTGTTTGCAGGACTCAGATATCTACAACCTTAGCTAGGACAAAGATATGTGATTATAATACTTAAGAGATCACTTAGTATCATTAGTTCATCATTGTTTAACCAATATCTACTCTGTAGGGAAAACAGAGCATCACAACATTCACCCTGATCTAATGTATTTAAGCACTCAGCATATATAAACAGATTAGATCTAGCAAATCCAGGCACTAAGCACATTTACTTATATCATATCTAGCATCCAGATGCGTCATAAGCACAAAGCATAAAGAGATCTATCTATCTATCTATATCAAGCACTTAGTAAATAACACATAAATACATCAGAACATCGCACAGAGTATAATAACACAGTATTTACGTGGTTCACCCCCACCCTAGGGCTACATCCACCAACTCTTCTTCTTTATTAGCTTCTTCAATGGGTTACATGCACAGAGCCCCAAAACCCTTACTTCGCATAGGACAGAAGATCTGCACATCTCTCTAGATCCTTCTTCCTTGCACTACAACATAAAGCCTTCCATAGTCTGTCACAATCACTTACACTTAGCTCTACAAGTCTCTCATAATATGCATGAAGCACTTACAAGTCACTTTTTCACTTAGCACTTAGCTTATCAGCCTCATCACACATATATCCATTCTTACATTGCCTAGAAATCTATTTATAGTTTACAAAATAGGCCTAAACATCGATAAACCCATGGGCCGACATCCCATACCCATTACATATTACCATAACCCAAAAAGGACCCAAAAAAGGGGTCGAGATCACGTGATCTCTGCTTCATCTTGTGCTCCACCTTCGATAGGCTGTCAAAGTCCAAAAATAGGTCAAACTCAACCAAGAACCCTCAAAACTTGTTTAATGGCCAACAAACCCCCAACACTCACCTGTGACTCGTCTCGAGTCACTCTGGTCTATCTAGTTCTACTTCGAACACCTCAATCTTGGATCAATATGCTTTGACTTGATGTTGTTCTATAGCCTCTTGTTCAGTGAGCTCCTGGATGAGTGCATCATTGATAGTTCCCTCTAGACGTTGTACATTTGTAGTGGCAACCTGCTCTAGTTATGATCCTTGGCCTTCTTCTTTTGTAAACACTTGGTAGGCCTTGTCTTGTATAGGTTGGAGCCTCTTAGTTACTTCCATAACTCTACTCTGGATAGTATGGATTTGTTGTTGTACAGTGCGTTTCTCTTGGGAGAACTTCATTCTTTCCACATCTGATAGGGATTTCAGTTGCGCATGTATCTTGTCGGCTTGATACTTCACCTCTTGGAGCTGTGACTCTAGTACCTTCAATTCTAGGTTCTCCGTGAGTTGTTCATAGGTTTGGGCACTACGATTGGTGAGTTTCTTACATTCTAGGGTAAGAGCCTTTAGCCTTTCAACTGCACTCTAGGCGGTTGCTTCTCTTTGGTCTCTTACATCTTGTGGGGTTCTAGGTACAATGCGTAGCTCTAAGTTTGCGATGTGTTGTTGTAGCTGCTGGATCACTTCTTCAAGCTTCTCTACTTGCTATGTAACTCAATATTAACTCGATATTTTGTATTGATTTCTACGACTTTCACAGAGAGAAGTTCCCTATTGACTGCTTTCTTTACTTTGATTTGCTTTGCGATCAACTATTCCTTTTCTTGTTGTAGCTGAGATTTTTCTTCATCAAACTTCGCTTAGGGAACAACTTTTTCCTATTCTGCAGCACTGTGTTTCTCTACGAGTACTCCTTGTACTTGTGTCAAAGCCTGGGTGGCTTGATCTATTTCTTCCTATGCTCATCAAAGGTGAGCTTCGACTGTATCGGCTAGGTGGTGGAGTTGACCTAGCTCATCTCCCAATTCTGGTTATCCCGACGCAGTGGAGACTGCGCGACTGGATTGTAGGGCATGTTGTACCCCTTGGATTTCAGTCTCAATTAGATCATACATCTCCTCTTTCTTTTCTTCTTTCTTCTCTTCTATTTCCAGTGAAGCATCTTGCAGGGTTGCTATGAGGAAGTTGAAGTCATCAGAGGTGAGGACGGTTTGCATCTTGGTCATGGAAGCTTTTGATTTCTTTCGGGAGGAAGGTTTCAGAGGCAAACCTTTCCTCTTCTTTAGGGGATCAACCTCATCTCCTTGCTTCTATTCAAATTCATTTTCATATAATTCTTTTCCATCACCTCCTTGCTCTGGTGATATGGAAGTAGTCTTCACAGATGCGTTGTCTATTTCTTGGACTTCTCTAGTTTTCTTTGTCTTGCTAGGTCTGGGTGTATCATGTGTTATTTCTGGGCTATCTATGTTGGATATCTTTGCAGGGTCTGCTGGTATAAGGAGGTATGCTAACCAGTCCTTAGTGATCTCCTCCAAGTCTTCCTCCGTCAGCTTGTAGTAGGACTGAAGTTGTTTCTTGTGTTCATCGATGCGCGTTGTAATATAAATAAAATGTCGATCTGCGTTGAACTTCATCAAAGGCCGGAACTGATGTAGAGTGTTTGTTGTCATGCAAGGCTTGGATTGGATGGTTGTCATTAGTTGGTTGTAGTAGGTATGAAAAACAACATTTGACTGCCACTGTTTATTCATATCGTTTGAATACCATAGTGTACTGAACTTCACGGCCAACAGTTCAAAAGGCTCAATGTCGAGGAAGGCCAAACCTTCCGGCATCTCCCTAGGTGATAAAATCTATCAGGATAAAGAGCCAACTGAAATGAAATTCATATCCTTGATCATGTGCTTCTCTGCAGTCGAGTTCCAACTGGTTCACCAGGTAATTCACCCAGTTCATCTAGAGACCTTTCGCGCACTTCCCTGCGAGGTCGACTACAAAACCAGTGACTTGGGTAGGTCGATTATTTCTAACTAACTTCCCTGCAATCATATAATAGTTGAGGCGCACTATGCCACTCTGGATAGAATATACTTTATAGCCTCACTTTCCTTTCTCAGCATCATCGTAAGTGTCCTTGATCTTCTGGGCTAGGGTGTGATCGATGACTTTTCCTGGATAAAAGTCTTGTGGGTCAGGTCCTTGCATACTCAGGCCTGTGATCCTATTGGTCAAGTTAGGATCAATTGTTATACGGAGTTTTAACCACAAATAACCACCATGGTATCAAGGCAGTAGCATCTTGACACATGCATTCACCTCCTGGTGTCTACCAAAGTGGGGAATCTTCATGACATTCAACAACATGGACTGCACGAGGTCCATAGTCCACTGCTGAGGGATGATATTCGAGTTTTTCCCTTTATTCCTAGTTAGGTACTTATGTGGGGTGAGCATAACATAAACCTTGCAATATCCAAGGTTGAAGTCACTGAACTTCAATGTTGCAATCTTATCTTGGTCTACTTGAACTGCACAGATCCCTTTCGAGAGGTACGCAGTGACCAAGTCATACCCAAAATATCTAGGTACATTGTCTCTATTTACTACACCACTCAGAGGTGGTATAGGCGGGTACTATAGTCGGGATCAGTTTGGCATTCGCTAAGTCATCCCTGTGCTTGGTTCACTTTTCATCAAATGGTCTAGATGGTCTGGATCTGCGAGTAGTCGACAGAGAAGCCTGCATTGTTCTCATCGATGAAGCTTGTACGCCTGTAGAAATTGACATGACTCTTTCAGTCATCAGGTCGATCAAAACTTCTTCAACAACTCTCTCTGCAGTGCTCAACTTGTCTGACATACACACTCGGGGTTGGAAATCTTTGGTTTCAGAGGGTAACTTAGACTCTGCAATAGGATAGAGGGAAATAGCACAATTACCACTGTGTAAAATCAACAAGTCTATGAGCTCAAATTCACGATTGGCAAAAGTGTTCTTGGTGCATGGCGCGACAGGATAAATAGGTAACTTGGCAACGGGTATCAAGCATTCATTAACTCTGTTCTGGTCGTTATGGTGTGGTCCCAATGGTCAGATGGCGATTTGTATGTCCATAAATGTCTCTCTATCCATTCGAAGCATCAGTCAAATGGTTATAATGTCCCCAATGGCTATATTGCTTCTCCATGGTGAAGTGCCACGTGAAGTTGTTCTGAGATCCCGACGAAGCTCCAATTTTGCAAGTTTTCCTTCTACGAGGTTTCTTGTGGATATTTATGTAACTTTTCGATCTTATCCCTCTTATTACTTAGCTTTCTAGCCTTCGTCCTAGTGAGCTTTGTCTCGATATTCCTTTTTCCATTCTAATTTTTATCTTCTTTTGATATGGTGACTTCGCACTGTTGAGATTCTTTCGTAGGATTCAAGGGTAATACTTCTTTATCTGGAATAGGTATTTCAGTCTTTTGTGGGTCTTCTAGTGTTCTTGCAACTTCTATATTTGGGTCTCTAGTGCTAAATAGCTTTGATCTATTCTCTTGTTCTTTAATCAAGTGTGCAATCCTTCTAGTCATGAATTCTTTGAACTCTTTCTTCTTCTTCTCTAAAAATTCTTCTTCTTCTTGCCTTCTGGCCTGATCTCTTTCAATCCAAGGTTTTCCTAGTAGCATGGTAAATCTTGCGTTGTCCTCGATAAATTTAATGTTCTCAAAATCTTCTTCTGTCAAATCTCTATTGATAGTCATAGGTATCAGGGTGAGCTTTCCACATAAGTTTATCAACTTTCCTTTGAATAGTCCTATTCCTCCTAATGAAGGAATCATAGAAGGCCTTCCTATAGCTTCCCAAGTTCTCTCTGCCATGATATTCATCTGTCTTTCCTCATCTAGAAAATGGTCAATGTCAAAGTCTCATATTCTTGATTCAATTCATTCTTTTTCTTTGAAACCCTCTGATAATCTGACATGTCGGTGGTCATTCAGGGTTTCTTTCATATGTAGTAATATTTTTTCTGATTCTTTCTGGGGTTCTGCCATAATCTTAGTTTCTGGATATGCCTGAGGGTTTTCTTGTCTCATGTTCATTTCTTCAAGCCTAGCACTAGGACAATCCAATACTTCATAGTCCATAGCTTTGCAACAAAGACAATTGGGTCTTCTCCCAGGGCATTCCTTAGCAAGATGTCCCAATTTTCTGCAACTGTAACAGAGGGTTAATCCTCTCTTTCTTTTAAATGATCCCCAACCTTTCCTGCACTACGTGCTAGGATCATGGTAGCTAACCTGCAAACATTTCTTTCTAGGGTCCTGCATACACTTATTAGTCCAAACATTCTTTCTATGCATAGGTATAACATATTTTTCACTATTCGTATCAGATCTACTCATATAAAATCTTATTTAATCTATTAATGCCCTAGTTTTTAAGTTAGGACAAAATCTATCAAACATACCTAGATCCATACTGTTGAAACAAAAATTTCCACTTACCTTACTTCTATAGAGCACAAAGCTTGCAGATATTACCTCTTTTAATCAAAAGTTCTCACTTTTACCTTTCTCAGAGCACAAAGCTTTCAGATCTTCCCTCTTTTCTTCAAATCGGACTTATTTTATTTAGCACAGAGCTTGTCAAACTAAGTAGAGTACTTTTCACTAGAGCGACAGGTCTACGCACAGAGATTTCACAATTTTAGGTCGGATATTTGCACAAAGCTTCTTCTTTCTCAGTTCCCAGCAATCACGATTTCATGTCCCGACAACGAAACCATTTGTCAGCATAGGGGCAGGCCCAGGGTTCAATGCTACAACAACGCACCAACAAAACCCTAACTACCGTCCCTTTCGGAAACACTTATGAAGCATATGAAGTCTCACCCGAGGTAGAGGCAGGGGTGGTTGCAAGACTCAAATGTCTACAACCTTAGCTGGGACACAGATCTATGATTATAATACTTAAGAGAGTAGTTAGCACCGTTAGTTCATCATTGTTTAACCACTATCTACTCCGTAGGGAAAATAAAGCATCGCAACATTCACCCTGATATAATGTATTTAAGTACTCAGCATATATAAATGGATCAGATCTAGGAGATCCAGGCACTAAGCACATTCACTTATATCATATCTAACATCCAAATGTGCCATAAGCAGAAATCATAAAGAGATCTATCTATCTATCTATCTATCTATCTATCTATCTATCTATCTATCTATCTATCTATATATATATATATATATATATATATATATATATATATATATCATATAGATATATATAGATATATCAACACATAAATACATCATAACATTGCATAGAGCAAAATAACACAGTATTTACGTGGTTCACCCCCACCCTGGGGCTACGTCCACCAACTCTTCTTCTTTATTAGCTTCTTCAATGGGTTACATGTACAGAGCCCCAAAACCCTTACTCCGCATAGGAAAGAAGATATGCGCAGCTCGCTAGATCCTTCTTCCTTATGCTACAGCATAAAGCCTTCCACAGTCTTTCACAATCACTTGCACTTAGCTCTGCAAGTCTCTCACAGTATGCATGAAGCACTTACAAGTCACTCTTGCACTTAGCACTTAACACTTAGCTTATCATCCTCACCACACATAGATCCATTCTTACATTGCCTAGACATATATTTATAGTTTACAAAATAGGCCTAAACATGGGTAAACCCATGGGTCGACATCCCATACCCATTACATATTCCCATAACCCAAAAAGTACCCAAAAAGGACCCAAAAAGGGGCCGAGATCCCGTGATCTCTGCTTCGTCTTGTGCTCTGCCTTCGACGGGCTGTCGAAGTCCCAAAATAGGTCAAAATCGACCAAGAACCCTCCAAACTTGGTCAATGGCCAACAACCCTGCTTTGGGAAAGATGGAAATATCATCAAATAAATTTAAAGGACTTCTACGTTAATATCAAATGAGTTTCTAAAGCATCATCTACTCAAGAATCCATTGATACATCACAACACATATTCATAAAAATGAAATGACACTTGAATAGTTCTTTGTGGGAAAATTAATAATAATATCCCAAATGTGACAAGTTTAACAATGTCTAAAACAAGAGGGTTGGAACAACCTCAACAAGATATCAATGACAATTGGATAAAATGAAATAAACTGCATTTTTTTTTACAAGTGAGAATTTTTATCCTCTAGATCTGGAATATCATTAAAAATAACAAGAAGAATTTGGATAAAAAGATGATCAATCTCAGATCTTCCTATTGCCAAAGTACATGGAAAACCTGATGGAAAGAATCAATTCAAAGGAAATATGAGAGATAAATTTAAGCAGTCTAATTCACAAAATCTTAAAAAAGGAAAAACTTGCTTCCAGCAAGAAACCACCATTGTAAAAACCTTTGATTGTTGACCCATTTGAATATGCTTCTCTTCTTGTTTTATAATATTATCTTAATCTTATTAAAGATTATTTAGGGCTAGGATTAGGGTTTTATTTTCTTCTTTGTAAAATTGAAATTATGTATCCATGCCACCAACTGGGACCCACTTTTATAAGTTCGTAAATTTATTTTAATAAACCATTTTCCAAAAATAAGTAGTTGTCGGGACAGAAATAGTGACAATTGTATTTTAATTTAATTTTTAGGGCATGATAACTATCATTCTAGCCATGGAATCTATTCCCAAGTTTTTCTTCATGTCTCTAGCTTTCCAATGAGATCTCGTTTTCTCAATTTGTACATTGGAATCAAAAGTTATGGCCTATGGAAAATAGGCACTTAGCAATCGTTGATCTATTCTCCACGTGAATTTTGGCCCTTGATTTGAAAATCCATCTTGTTTATTCCAAATGCATTGTGGCACATGCATTGTGGGAGGGTACTCATAAAATTTATAAACAAATGGTCTCCATAGTGTTTTTGTGTGAAGCAAAGAGAGTCATGGAACCTTATATAGCTTGTGAATAGTATATATTTTGGTTCCCACCTCATCACTCAATCATGATGCCAAGTCACTATCCAGTAATCTATGTCCAACCAATATAATCCAAGTGTCATCCAAGATTAGGTCCACTTCACTACCACTTGTCCAAATGTGACAGTTCCACTTCACTTCCATGTGTCCCAATATACCAAAGGAGGGGGGAGTGGGATACAACTTAGAAAAAGATATGAGATATGAATATGATGAATAATTTCACAAAATAATAATATTAGAAAATAAAGTCAAATGTGTGCGTAGAAATAGGAGAGTGTAACACTCAGTAAATCTTAGTAAAAATAGTATGGATAATAATCTAAGTGTTGATATAGTTTGTGGAGAAATGAGGAGTGTGTGGAGGTGTGCACAGGTTAGAGTGTGAAAAGGGAGGTATATGGAAGGGAAACTAGGTATATGGGAGGGAATATATGCACAACATACATCATAAAAAATGACTAGGTATGTAGAGTGATACAATAGAGAGGAAGAGGTATAAGTAATGTGGAGAAAAGGAAAAATCGACTAAGTCTGGGGGTATTGTGGGAGATGGAAAATGACTAATTATGGAGAATAAGGAGAGTGAATATGACCTACTCCTTAGTATGGAGAGTAAGGAAAGTGAATATGACATACTCCTTATTATGGAGAGTAAGGAGAGAGAATATGACCAAGGAGAGGAATGAGAGTAAGTAAAATGACCAAGTATGAAATAGTAGTATAGAGAAGAGGTGGTAAATGACTAAGTGTTGGGGTATTTCAGAATATGGAGAAAATTGGCAATATCTTGGGCATATGAGCTCTGTTTTTTTTGTTTTTTTTCGTAAAATGTTGGACGAAGTTGACACATAGGGATATTAAATGAGAAGATGGACATAAGAAATTTCCTTATTTTTAGTATCTTTTTCTTTTTTCCTCTTCTGTTTAAAAGAGAAACCATCCCCATTGGCCTTTCGTGAAGAAAAAATAGAATACTAAAGCTAATTATGAATTCTTAAAACTTGTTGGGTCTTCATGTTCAATAGGTGGAGGTTATTTGGCACTTTTCAAGTTTAAAATTTTTTGTCTCCATTTGAAAGAAGCATAAGTTCAAATATGCACCACAATCACCTAGTTGATGGGTGTTAACAAAACACATTAACATTCCTTTAGAAATATCTACTCCTAGAATTTGTTTTGAGGGCATTACTATGATAATAACACCTGTTTTACTTGAATTTGAAGAGTGTATGACTATTTCATTTGTTGTGTCCTATAAAAAATTAAAAAAAATAAAATGTAACTTGGATATTTTGTAAGGGAAGTACACAAGAACAAAACTTAGATATGTGGCCATCGAAATATAATATAGATCAAGTGGAGCCCTTAACAAAAGATTCATGTGGGGAAATTTTCCATCTTATCCATTCAATCTTGAAATTTTATTTTGTATTTTCTTTTGTGATCCAGGAGGATCCAGAACACTCAAAAGAGGTCCAGGAAGATCCAAAATGCTCAAAACTTGATCTTCTCAAATTATTTTTAAAATGAATTCATTGTGTATATATCTTTGATATCTTTCCAATGATGCAAAATTCACCTCAAACAGAGTTTGTATGCAAAAGTTATGGTCGGTCAAAGTTTGGTCAAAATAGGAAAAACTCAAAGGGGGTGCCGCGTGGAAATATCACAGGCTTCCACTTGGATTTTCCGTACATCTCGTACAACTAAAAAATGACATCATGCTGAAGTCATCATGGTGACGTGGCAGCACGACACGCTATCGTGTGTCACCTAAAAATGGCATTTTTGGTGGTCCATGTGAACCAATTTAAAAAGTGCCACGTGTCATCCATACAAATGATGTGGCATATGTATGATGATGTCGAAGGTATAGGTGCAATGTGACTAGATGTTGAGGTGGAAAAAAAGTGGACCAGTGAAAGCATGACATGTGGACCAATCAAAGAGTGCCATGTGGCACTCTCTGATTGTCCAATAATGGATAAGGGAGAATCAAAATTTGTTGGATGTCAAATGGAATAGAACCTGTGACCTATGGAGGAATATTCAAATATTCGAAAGAATATTCATTAGTCTTAACCACAAGCCTCCTACCAATACATCATGCATGTTAGTTGTTATAACTAACATTAAATATTATATTTAATATTAAACCAACTTTGCCCAAGATTTTGGTTGGTGGTTTGGCCGACCAAGGCCTATTTAATGGGCACAAAAACCAATGTCCGAGACATGAAAATACATGCCAAAGAGAGGGATTGCATATAATTTTGTTCCAAGTTCAGAATTTTGCCTTCTTTTGTGTGTACGAGGTGTCCCTCTTTTGGGTTTGTCTCGTTTTGTGTGTCGTAGAGTTCTTTGAGGGAAGTATAGGGTGTTTATGCTCATTTTTCTCATAATTTTGAGAGGAATATGATGGTAATGTATATTTTATGTAAAAATGATATGTATGAAAAGTCTTAGTCCAATTTATCATGTATGAGATACATAGTCTCATTATGCATGCAAAAAGGGGACTTTAAGCACCGATTCAAAACATAGTCAAGTTTATACTCATTTTTCTCAAAATTTCATGAGTAATTTAGTAATGACTTTTGTTTCTGGGATTGGGCAACAAAATTGAATAGTGACATTAAATTTGGCATTGTAAGCCCATTTATTGTAATTTTGGGCATTTTAAGAATTAATAAGAGCGGTCTATTTCTCTCCACTTTGGCACTTATTATTTATGCAAAATATATTTGTTAGTTAATGAAGTTTTATGGATAAATAAGCATTTTCACATGTTATTTACAAATATTCAAGTTGATCTTTAATTTCTCGGATCTGGTCGGATGTTTATGTGTATTTATGAACTAATTGACATATAAGGATTTTCGGGTTGAATTGGTATCAGAGTTTGTTGATATTTCGAATTAAGTTGGTATCAAAACTCATTTGGTATTTTCAGATCATTTTGTCACTTACCTAGGTTATGGGCATTTGGAGAATACTTGAATTCCTCATACAAATATGTGTTCTTAGTGTTTTAAGTAAATTAGGGGAAAAAAATCAAATATTCTCCTTATGCATATTAAACATAAAAATCAAAAATAATTTCAACACTCAATTCCTTTCTTTGCATGTGTCCCTTGGTATTTTCAGTGAAACGTTCTCTCTCTTTGGCTCCTGGTTAGGGTTCCCACCGATAATGTCATAAATAATTTTGCAGTGTAGTGATTCTATCAATAATTTTGGTAACTTAATGAGCTTCCCAAGAAACCATATATTGAATTTCAAAGGTTTTGTATTTATGCAATCATGACATTTTCGAAGGTTTCATAATGTATATGGTTGTAGTGTTTTTTAAATGGTTCTATCGGTGAAAAAAAAAATGTTGTTTTCCACAAGAACTTCAAAAAGTGTTTTAACTTAAAAAAAGTTAAAACTTAAAAAATTTCACCAAAAACGTTTATAACCCAAACCTTTAGGAATGATAGCTTGCAACGAATTTAAAACCTTTTGTTGAGATCAATTCCCGCTTCTAAAATTTCCCTCCCCTTTTCTATTTGCCCAACTTGTTTTCTCCCTTTATTTTCCCTCTTCTATACTTACCTCTTTTCCCCTTTTCCTTTTCCCTTCTACTCTCCCTTTGTTGTTCTATACTTAGTCTTTTTTTTAGAACAACGGCTTCCCGGGTTGGCGGACTTGTGGATCCTCATATCCATCCACACCTTCACATCACGAGTCCGACCGGCTGCTACAATATCCTATACTTAGTCAATTTTTCAATTGTGGGTTCTAGGGTTGGCGGGGTCGAACTCTCTCACCCCATGTTCCGTGATATACATTTTGCATGCAGAATAGATGTAAACTACACTTTGACCATAGGATCCCCCCCAGCTCCTAAGTATCTCATATCTCCTTTGTTAGGTCCAATCGACTACATTACAACACTTATTCATTTTCAACCTTCCGCAATCACAGCTTCGCAAGTTCTCAGGTTCAAAAAATCCTCAAATCCTATTTCTCTCTCATCCATCCTCGCCACCTTCACATTCTTCCCAACACACATTTAGTATGTTTTAATGCTAACAAAATATCAAGCAAGTTCTGTAAAGATAGTCATTAATGAGCAAAGGGGTCGAGGAGATCTTCTATTAAAACACATTAAACTAGGATTTGTGAAGGATTATATAATCCCTCTCAAGCATTCATTTTAAACATTATCTGGAGAAAATGGATGTTTTCGTCAACTTATGGTAGCAACTCAACAACATTTATGTGGAGATACATTGAACGTTTTCGGGTGTGAGGACCAGAACTTTCAGTGGTCCATAGCATATTCTTATTACTCATCCCCTTCTGCCCAAAAGGAAGTAATATGGACGTCTGGAATCGCTCGTGCAGGCTGCGTCCCATAGGCTTTCGATTGTAAGGAGTTGATTTCATGGTGCACCGAGAGATACATTCCAAACTGGTGGATCATTCAATTGTGGGACCATTCCCCTGTCTCTCTATTGCCTCGAGTATTTTGTAATATGTTGAGACTTCCTGAACCAATGCTTACCTTCAAGGGTGAAGATTGTAGATAATTCTTAAAGAAGAATGACAATGGCTTGGAACTATTACCTGAGTTCCTAAAGAACCCAACGACCATCCCCGAGGACATCACGAGATTGCAAGTTTGTGCATTTAAAAATAATTTCCGAGAAATTGCTTGGATTTTCACGAGGGTAATAGGACAAGAAACTACATCCAACATTTCCCGCATGATTCTTTACATTTTAGACTGTACGGTCAAGGAATAGGCCATCTTCGATTGGGGCAAGTTGATTTCCACTGAAATATCTTCCCAATTGTCATAATACAAGAAGGAGAAGAAATTATTTATGTCATCTTATTTGGTCTCTGTGATAGCACATTGTTGTCAGTTTCTGAGATTATCTATGTGTAAGAAGGTAAACTTTGAATTGGACCCGGTAACATTTTGTTACCAAACATTATGGAGGCACAAAGCCTCCCAAAATTTTTATGAATTTTTTAATGACTTTGTCTCAGTTTTTAAAGGTTTGTTGTTTGGAAATGACACCCCCCGGATGTCTGACTGGGTGAGTAAGTTCCTCGCTAGGAAGGGTACACTGGAACAAATGGAGAATTATAATGTCATAAGGATTTTTGGTTCTAAGGAAAATCCTTCCTTCCTTCCATGCCACATATCTGACAAAATGTTTGTTACTAAAATAGCAAGGAAGTACAACTATTGGTTGCATTTTTTCCATGAAAAGAGAAAAAATCAATTCATACCTCTGCCTTGGAAAGTTAGGGACTTCATATTCAGAAATATGAACAAGATTGATGAATTTTTAGGCCACTTCCACGGCCTGAATCTAAGATGTGTTGAAAGGCTAAAAGGGTTTGACCCTAGCGGATTTTTTTTATAACATCTACTGGCAATTGGCTTCAACAATTATTTTATTAATACTATTATGAATGAAAACATAGATAATGACTCGAGAAATCATGCTCGTGACACTAGTGTTGGCACCAGTCTAAAGAGGAAAGATGAACGATCATGGGAAAGAAAGCGTGCAGAAAACTGAAGTAACAACTGGCAAAAGAACAACACGTGCGCATGCAAGAAAGCATGCATAAAGGAAAGCGTCAACTGGAGGAAGAACAACATGCGCATGGGAGAAAGACCTAATGTAAGAAGGGTTAGGGTTTTGATAATATTTTGTAAATGGATGAAGAGCCCAAAATGCATAAATATATATATGAAAGTATCATATAGAGGGAGTTGTTGTTTTGATTATTGGGTGGATGAATGATATTGTATTTGTTGTTGAGAGTTGAGAGTCGAGAGTTAGGATTTCGAGTTTAGTTTTGGAGAGTATAACTATGCATGAGTGTAGATGATATGTAAGGGTTTTAACTATATGAACCAATTTTGTAAGATTTTGAGCAAAGGAGATACGAGGGAAGGTAGATCTAAGGATTAGACCATAGGTTGTGGAGCTTGGTGCGATCTAGTTTGCCTCACAGAGATCTTACCCAGTTTTGTGGAGAATTGAAAGCGCGAGGCATCGGAAATGAAAAACTATCATAATACAAGAGCCAAGAGTGAAATATTTGTGGACGTATCCCGGGAGGGGGTGACCTATGGTAATACTCATGTAATATGTTGAATGTATGCATGTCGCTTCTTTCTTTCAACAATTAATGGTTAATCTTGATGAATGAGTTAATACATTGTCATGAATCTATCTATACTTTGCTTAAATTAAACCGTGGGATATACGTATGTGAATCCAAGGAATAAGTAGTTTCCCTTACAGCTCATGGTATCTGGCCTTAATCAAGAAACCCTTATCCCCTACTCCATCTTAGGATGTAAACGCCTGAGTCTTACAACCACCCATTTTAAAGTTATCTCAGGTGAGACTGCGCAGTACCTTCTGGGTGTTGTGTTGCCTTCTATTTTACCAGGAGGAACGATAGTTTTAAAGGCTTTGTTGGAACCCCAAATGACATGAACCTTGGTTCAATAATTTGGACAACTCGAGAAGGGAAAAGAGAAACCAACAAATGGTTCTGTTGCCGGGACAAGAGGAACAAGAAAGGATTGAGTAGATGAGATGGAATGAATAAGAACTGAAGGAGCGGAAAAAAAGAGCAATGAACCATTAGAAGGGGATGTTGAGACCTTGTAACCCCACGAGAGAAGAAATTGAGGGCTGGTTGAGAAATAAAGAGCTAGAGTTTGCACAGAAAGACAATAGAAACCCCAGGATCACACCGCGTAAATAACTGGATAAATATGTATTTACGGATTTACACAAAGTATTTTTATGTGATTTTCCCCATCTACTACAAGAGTGGATCTTAAGGTTAAAGGATCACCATGCGATGAACTAGATTTGACAGCTAGACTGGACTCTAGTATAGATCCAGTAGCTGCAGCAGGTGAACAACAAATTCACCCACGCAGTTGAATTTTGGCTTGACAGTATTTTGGCAGGATTTATCACAGAATTTGTGGTAGACACAACAAAGTCATACAGCGCAGCCGAGAAAGAGTTCTTATGAAAACCCAAAGGAAGGTACATTCGATCACTGTATACTTCTATCAAGATACTGCTATATAACAAAGGTGTAATGATAATGGAATCAAACACCTAGACTTCCCTACATGCATGGGGGAAGGGGGGAAGCACTAACAGAGAGAGGAGGAATGGAAGGAGGGTAGGATACAGAGAAGAAGGAGGAGGAACCCTTGGACCCAATCTTCATGGATGACAACCAGCTCAAGTGGATCTTGGCATCATCAGGAACGACACGTAATGAAGCACCCTACCAATATAAGTTGAAAACCAAGAAGAGAGTTGTAGCCGAGAGGGAGGGATTGGCCAGCGATGAGGAAGAGGTAGAGGATCTTTGGGTTGTGGAGAAGATTGAGGAAATCTTGTGTGTCACATATTAGAGGAAAAAAAGAGGCTCAATAATAGGAGGAGAAGACAGACATCCCTTCAATGTTAATGTCAGTGTGGAACCCATAAACCCATGTGTGACCAATACACCAAAGAGAACACCACCATTTATACAACCAAAGTTTAGAAGAAGTCTGACGGCATGAAGTACATCTACACAAGGAGCAACAACTAGAGGAGCCAGTTCAGGCAACCTTAGTCAAGTATCTACACCGCGTAGAGGAGGGAGTAGCTCAATACTTGGAATGGCAGGACACGATCCTACTATCAGATTACCAGAGTTCTGAGGAGAAGCAACAGAATACCCTAAGAAGCATCTGTTCATTTGTGCAAAGATATTAAAAGCAAAGAATATCACTAATGAAGACACCAAACTCGTGCAGCTAGCGATCACGCTAAGGGACCACGCACTAGACTGGTACATGAGTCTAGACACAAACAGTGTTCCTGGGATGATAAGGACACTGGATGAAATTAAGAAACTATTGATCAATGAGTTCCAGAATCCAAGCTCAGAGGATCAATACATGAATGAGATGATTGAAATAAGAAAGAAACCAGGAGAATCGGTATAGGAGATTGATCAAATATTCAAGCGATTAAAAGGAAAGTTGAAATACCTTATGACCGATATGCAACATTGGCACCTGTTTGTCAACTCACTACTCCCACACTTAAAATATCCATTATGAAAACAGAAGTTTCAGACACAAGCAGAGGCTCTGCAGGTAGCCTTGCAATTGGAAGAGAATCGGTACTAGTAGACAGAACTGGCTACCGAAGAACTGAAAGAGGATCTGAAGAACTTAACATTTTAGCTGAACCAGAATAAGAACAAGGACAAATGAGAAGCAGTTTGGTGCACTACCCGTAGGAAGGAAGGACACCATAAGAATGAATGCCCAACATTCACATAGTATATGGCGACAGGGATTCCAAACCCACTACCACATGGAGGATTATGGTGTGAAATATGCACGAAAATGGGTCACGACCCTTACCACTGTATGATGATGCAGAAATACCAAACAGTTCCAAAGAACTCATATTACACCTTTTGCAAGTCAGCCATCCATGACAACAAAGATTGCAAAACTATGGAGTTGATGTAGGAAAGAACATCAAATGCATATAGGGTACAGGAAGAAATGATGACTGGACAGGCAACACCATAGTTCAATCAAGCCCCAACACCATACAACACTATGCAACAGCAGTATAATACTGCACCACAACCTTGCAATAACGCGTAGCCACAGTACAACCCAGCACAACCCCAGTATAATATTGCACAGTATAATCAGGGACCATAGTATAACATGCCACGAGGTGACAACGCAGGATATAGAGGAGAAGGACGAGCCAAAGAAGGTTTCAGACGTGGTAGAGGACCTGTTACATGTCACAATCACCAGCAACCAGGACATTACACACGGGAGTGTCCACTACCACCAGCGACTTGTATTTATTGTCGTGCCTTGGAACATGATAAGGAGGAATGTCTAACATTACTTGTTAATATCCAGAAAAAAAGGAATCAAAATAACCAGAATGTTTAGTCGATTTCATCCAAAGCAAGGGATGACAGATGAAACATCAACATAGTCACTCAAGGAGGAATGGAAATAGGAAATGACGTAGTTCGACAGGAACTAGCACATAACCAATGGGTAAAGAAGAACATTGACCCCAAGAAGAAGTTCGATGCTCACAAGGAGAAGGAGATCTTTACAGAAGCCTGACAAGAATTTCATAAGGAGAACATTGTGTCGATTGCACAGTGGATAAAGGAAGCTCTGGAATACAAAATGTCACCATCACTGGACCATACCAACATAATACAACCCAAGGAACAATTAAGTACGATCAAAGACTTTTTGAAATCATGCATCAAAATGTTAAGAGATCCTTCATCTATCCAAATATTGCAAAACATCCTAGAAAAATATAGCAACGAGACAGAACAAAAGCCAGAATTGAAAACTGTCAACCACCTACACACAAGAAGGAGAACAAGTAGGGAATTTAGATTAAATGCTAACATCGAGGATTTCAATATGGGAGATATTATACTAGATCTAGGATTCAAAGTGAATGTACTACCAAAAGATGCATGGAAACGCATGGGAGAACCTACACTGGGATACTCAACTATTTAATTAAAGCTAGAAAATAAACATAGAGTCCTACCAATAGGCAGACTGAAAGGAGTGATGGTAGATCTAGATGGTGTGTGCACTAAGGAAGACTTTTAAGTCATCGAAATAGTAAACAGCACAACACCTTACCCAACGCTACTTGGTATGGATTGAGCGTTCGACAACCAAGCCATAATTAACTTAAAAACCAGAAAAATGACATTTGAGTCAGGGGACTACAGGGTCATAGTCCCACTCGAGCCATCAGAAGGTGAGAGGTTCGTAGAAACCACTTTTTTGGATTTATAAGAGATCGGTCAGTTGCACAGAACAATTGCACGTGATGCGAACTATATAAACCCAACTTTAGACGAGGTACTCAATTGGCAGAGAATTACTTCATGTACAGCAGACTCAGACACTGGGTTAGAAAACTGGTAGCAAAGACTACACGAAGTATCCACGAGAAGGTGTGCCAGAATAGACTGCACAGTAAGGTGGATTGGCATAGAAATTAGAGAACCACCCATTTTTCATGGGCTAAATGATTTGGAAACTTTCTTGACACAATATGAAGACGAAGTATTAGAAAACTAGAGATTGCTAGCACTAGATTTAGCACTAAAGGCTACACCCGCAATATGGTGGGGTTCACACAAAGAAACTATCACATATTGGTACCAATGTAAGCGATTACTGTGCATAAAGTTTGGTGCAGAACAAACAGGTAACAAACAACAGAAATATGATGGACTAGGCACACCAACAGAACAATTGGAGGTGTGTAAAACATGGTGGAAAATGACACCATCGGAGGAATGGTCTCACCACTTCATTCATACTTCAAAGGTCATACCAGCAAGTTGGTATATAGACCAGGAAATGTGTAAAGAAGCCAAGACATGGGTGACACTCCAACAGAACTTTACAGTCACTTTCTCATTTGAGCATGATAACCACAACATAGACGCGGCCCTGAAATGGATTATAAACGTCATATTCATCGAAGAACCAAAAGTAGAATCTATCACAGTGGTAAAAAAATAGAATAAGAATATGGTCAAGGATCTACTATCATGCTACCACGTACAGGAGGAAGCCCCGGATGAAGATGATCTACACGATATTCAGATCGAAGAAGTCGAAGGAGAGAGAGATGTGGAAGGACCACCCTTAGAGTCATAGTTCATCTATGTGCCAATCAATATAAAGAAGGTTAACATATGGACCCCTGAGCAGCCCAAAATGGAAATCATTGGAGATTACTCGAATGAATATACACTAGAAAGCAACACAGAATTGTTGCACGAATACAATGACTTTTTTCCCACAACCTTTACATAGATGAAAGGAATAGCCAGAGAATTAGGAGAAATGAAGATACCACTCAGATCTGATGTGAGACCCATTAAACAATGACCATATAGACTAAACCCCATCTATAAACAGAAATTTAAAGACGATATTGACAGGATGATAGAGGTTGGCATCATCGAACCAGTCGAAGAATTGGAATGGATAAGCCCGATGGACAAGAAACAAAGAAGAGGGATCAGGATATGCGTCGACTTGAGGAAGTTGAACGATGCATGCCTACACTACCCATTCCCCACACTATTCACAGATGAAGTACTCGAGAATGTAGGAGGCCACAAAGCCTACTCATTCACCGATGGATTCTCATGATATCATCAAATTAAGATAGCACAGGAGGATAGACACAAGACCATGTTCACGATAGAATGGGGATCTTATCAGTATACAGTCATGTCGTTTGGACTGAAGAATGCACCTGTGATATTTTCTAGAGTGTTCATCATAGCATTTAAGTAATTCATCCATCAATTCCTCGAAGTATACCTTGATGATTGGACAGTGTCTAGCTTACTAAAAAACCATGTGGAAGTTTTACAACTGATGCTAGAATGATGCAGATAGTGTTAGATATCACTGAATATAAAGAAATGCATATTTGGAACCCCATTTGGGATACTATTGGGACACATAGTATGCATATAGGGTTTTCTAGTGGATCCAGCCAAAATCGGAGTCATTGTTAATCTACCAGCACCAAAAAAAGTCTGCCAACTAAGAGCAACGTTAGGACATATGGGATATTACAGGAAATTCATCAAAGGCTAGGCGCAGATTACAGGGCCAATGGAAAAACTGTTAAGGAAGGATACAAAGTATCAATGGAATGACGAGTGCCAACATGGTCTGGATACCCTGAAGGAAAAGATGGTCATCGCACCAATATTGGTATTTCCGTATTGGGAGAAGACATTCCATGTACATGTAGATGCATCAGCGATAGCACTTGTAGTTATCTTAGCGCAACCAGGAGCAAGAGACTTGGATCAACTGATAGCGTTCGCAAGCAGAAAATTATCAGACTCAAAACAAAATTATAACACGACAGAAAGAGAAGGCCTAGATATGGTTTATGCACTACAGAAATATAGACATTACCTATTGGGAAAACACTTTAATATGTTTACAGATCACCCATCCTTGAAATACCTAGTCAACAAGCCAGCATTGGGGGGGATAATCTGTCACTGGTTATTTCTATTTCAAGAATTTGACTTTGAGGTAATAGTTAAACCAGGAAAATTGAATGCAGGACCTGACCACCTATTGAGGGTCACAAATGGAGAGGAACCAACGAATTTAGAAGAGAACTTTCCAGATGCACAACGATTCTTAGTACAGATTGCTGACGATTACTTCACAGAGATCATCTAGTACTTGAGCACAGGTATTGCACTGCAAGAATATACCACTACGTAGAAGAAGAACCTGGTAGTCCATGCAACTGACTATAAATTGATCGTAGGACATCTATACAATATGGGCGCAGATAGCATCTTACAAAGATACGTACTAGACCACGAACAACCAAGAATTTTAGCAAAATCCCACGAGGGAATAGCAGGAGGGAATTATGCAGGAAAAGATACAGCGCAGAAAGTACTACACGCAGGATTATGGTGGCCAACAATCCATAGAGACTCGAAAGAGTATTGTCAACGATGTGATGTCTATCAAAGAGTAGGCAAACCCAACAAAAGGGATGATATGCCACTACGACCGCAAGTGACACTTTAGGCATTCGAAAAATGGGTAACAGACTTTGTGGGACCAATTAACCCACCATCCAAAAGAACAGGGGCGATATATATTATCACCGCAACATAATACTTAACAAGATGGGCGGAAGCTGCACCAGTAAAAGATTGCAGCACAGAAACAACTGCACATTTTTTGTTTGAACAGGTAATTACTAGATTCATATGCCCAAGAATTTAGATGTGCGACCAAGGAACACACTTCATAAAAAGCACCATTCGAGCAATGCTGGAAGAGTTTGAAGTTCATCACCAAAAATGCACATCGTTTCATCCACAGGCAAATGGCACAGTAGAAGCATTCAACAAAATCCTAGAAAACACCATGACAAAGATATGCAACGTCAAGAGGGACGATTGGGATATCAAGGTACCAATAGTAATATGGGCATATAGAACCACATGCAAAACGTTGACAAGCCACACACCATTCAAACTAGTCTATGGTCAAGAAGTAGTAGTGCCCTTAGAATTTTTAATACCCAGCCTACGTGTAGCAGCTATGACACAAATGACAGAACGAGGTACAGTACATGAAAGACTGAACCAATCACTATCAATGGAGGAAGACCAAATCCTAGTAGGATTCCATCAACAAGTACAGAAAGTAAGAGACAAAGCTTGGCATGATCGCCACATCAAGAGGAAGATGTTCAAGGAAGGAGATCTAGTATTGCTCTACGACAATAAAGCGTTGTAGCACCCAGAAAAGCTAAGAATGCATTGGCCAGGACCATACAAGGTAAAAGTTTTCAGGGATGGAGTTGTATATTTAAGAGATATAGCAGCGCAGACCTCAGAGGAATGATCAATATGAGTTGGTTGAAGCTATACAAGGACAGTCGACTACCCACCGCACAATAAAAAAAAAAAAATGAAAATAGCCGAAAACAGCACGCAGCATGATGGACAAGCCCCATATGAAACACAAAGCCAACAAGGGAAAATATAATGGATATATCAAAAAGGGAAACAAGTGGGAAAAGGAAAGTCGGTGAGAGTAGGCTGACAGGACAGCAAAAAGCAGATTTAAAGCAAGGCAAGGATGGATGGGATGTCCCATTAAACGTGCCAACTGGAGACAACAGAGTAGGCGTAATGGCAAGTACCAAACCACCACAGATGCATTGAACCCAAAATTATGGTGCATTAATCACATGATGGAGAAAGCATCCTCGACAAGCTCCATGACAAGCCCATACAACACATGATCACAGAAGTAGTTAGTCTATTTGCGAAAGGAGAACAGAAAAAGAGCAATAGTAGCTAGAATGAACAGAGCAAAACCAAAGAGCTCACTGAATCCATTCGAACTCAGCAAACGTTCGATAGACACCATTATGGCACCACCAAAGCTCACAAAACTAGGCTAGACAGCCATATCAATGAGGGTTTAGACTAGGTCATGAGGACCACTGAAAGAAAATGAGTCGTAGCCACCGGAGATCGTCGATATTGATGAAATCCTGTCACCAGAGGAAATCCCAGTAGAGTTCGTACCAATACTAGAGGAGAATCTGCAACCACAAACATAGGCCATGGAACAGGACACAGTAACAGTAGTGCAAGAGCCTCATAACAGGGGAGAAGAAACCCACCAAGAAATACCACCAGAAAATGTCGAAGCAGTTGTAGGAGCTAATGGAAGCGCACAAAACCCGAAAGCAAAAGTGCAACCAGACGTTCCACAAATACCCATGCTAGATTTTTTTTTGGTTGAGCCGACTAGTGGAAAGGCCATGGCTTGGGTAGAATGGATGGAGAAGGAGCAATTGGAAGCTGTTGGAACCTTGAGCCAACCATTGCAGCAGGAGGACTGAATTCAGATACCAAGCTCACCTCAAAAGAAACCGGCTGTAAAGACTGTGCTACCTTGCATACCAGAGGGAGTATGGGTGGACCCGCAGTTGTTAGGTCACGTCAGGAAGCTCAAGTATTCCGACCATGATGTAGAATATGAAACCAAATATCCAAAGCTTGCACCATAGGTATTTATGCAGAAAATAGTCGTGAAACAACTCGGAGAAACCATCACTCAGCCACACTAGTGGGCCCTGGACTAGACAGAACAGGAATTCTAGGCTTGCTGAAGATACCACACTTTGGCAGAGGCCAATATGCGATAGTATGCATCAAGAAACTGTTATTAGTTACGCATGGAGGGGATATATGGTTGGAAAAACCCATCCCCATAACTGTCGAACTTATCACACATATAACAGGCCTACCCACCGGGGGTATGGATCCCGCACTGATTTTGGATGATAAGTCCAAGAAAAAAACATTGGCAGAAGAGATGAACAAGAAATATGGTGCCAACAGGGTAACAAGAGGCATTATAATTAAATGTATCAACAATGTCATGACACAATTGGGCATGGAAATCTTATCTTGCAAACTACTAAGAAAATGCCGCAAAGACGAAGTACCGACAGGATTCATTGTTGTCGTAGCTCAGTGCGCAGAATGCACCTTCATGAGTTGGGCGCCATAAATATCAAACTTGTTCCAAGTAGACTACAAATATGTGTAGGACATAGGTACAAAATTTCATTACTCATGGCTGATCACTCTCATAGCTTTCATGGGATGGAAAGAACCAGAATATGTCATCTTTGGTACCACACCATAGCCAGGAGGAGAAATATATTGCATCCTGAGATCCACGCCACTAGCCAAGCCTAAGAAGGGGAATGGAATCCTATTTGAAACTTACCTATAGGAGCTACAAGAAGCCATCAGTTGAGCATGGAGAATAACACTAGAGGTTGTCACACGATACGGGGGCATCGCCAATTTCTGGGTTAGGCAACAAGCCATGTGGATACAACCAAGGTAGGACCTAGATAAACAGTTGCTACAACTGCGCTATTGCATCATCGAGGGTGATCTCGACATGATCATCAACGAATGGCCTGATGAATGGAGGATTCCAACTATACCCAGAGAAGTACCGGGATAAATAGCATAAGGAGGGGTTGCGCAAGAGAAAACATAGCCTCCACAAATCCCAGTACCCTAGAAATGAAGAACGGGCCAAACCAAGTTGACTCAGGTAGACAATGGCTCAGAGAAGCCAGGGACCTAGAAGGGGAGGACAGAAACCACTCAACCGACCAATGGACAGCAGAAACTGGCTAAGGGAGCATAGGAAACCACATCGAACCCCATCACACAAGAACCAGGGGAAACTAAGAGACCAGTGGTACAGGAAGCAAGTGCATGCAAGAAAATGAAGGCACAACAAGCACCATCATACTATACAATCACAGAGGATGATGGAGAGATGATTGCTAGAATGGTCTAGGACTGCCTTACGGAGGATTTCGATCATGCAACACACCATAAGGATAAACTACAGAAGGAACTGACAGAAATGGGACAGCTCCTTAAGAAATTGGGGAAGCCCAGATCACGAGTAGTAGTAGAGGCATAGATCCATTGACCACATAAACCACAGAAAGGGTGGAGGTAGAAGAACATGACCCAGTTCTTCCGATACCACATGCACATTCCATGGTCTATATAAATCCTAGCATGCTCAGAATGGATGAAATTGTGGGATAGACACCACTGAAGGATTTGGATCATATCCAATTGGTCCTGACATGGATTCCATCCAGATAATTATACAAACTATAAGTTAGCGTCGACCACGAGATGCAATCGTGGGCACATAAAAATTTAGTCGAGCTACAGTAAGAAGCAAAGAAGCGGGAAGCACTGGAAACAGTTTGTGCACAGGCCAAATCTAAAACTCAGGAGGAGAAAGAACGCAAAAATGAGCTGGAACGCAGAGTGAAAGAAATTTTTGGGAAACTCCTAGCTATTGCACAAGGAAATGAACTCCCAGCCGCAGAAGTGACCGTCCAGATTGTGTAGGAAATTGATCAGTATCAGAAGGAGATCGATACTCTCCGCGGATAAATTAGACTGATAACTTCACCAACAGTGAAGGAGCAACAGAATCAGGAAGCAACAATGCAACTGTAGGAGCTAGGAAAATAGGTCAGCACGACAGCTGACTTTCTGGATAAAGCAGCACAACTTTGGACAAGGTTGGAAGAGGATCAACAAGTCCAACACTGGGACAAGGAGGAGGAGAGGATCAATGCAACGATCCAAGAACTCAAGCAACAATAGAAGACCATACCAATTCTGAAATGATTCAAGGGAATGCAAGAGTTGAAGAAGATACAAGCAGAACTTATCATTGCGCAAAAACAAAAACAGGAGCATCGGGCTCAAATAGAACCGTTGTAGGAATGGGTAGAAAAAGTACTGGTGCAAGTAGAAGAAGCCAGAAAATAGATAGTACAGACTCAGCTAGAATGCACATGACTGATGAGTGAGGAAGTGGCATCTCAGATAGTCGAAACCATCAAGGAGAAAACTGCGCAGGCACTGACAAAAGTGACAAAGTTGAAGGAACAGTTCTAGATGATCACCAAGGAGATCGAGGAAGCACAGATCACTTAGGTGACTCGAGAGGAGTCACATGTCAGTGTTGGGGGCATGTTGGCACCAGGTCGAAGAGGAAAGAAGAATGATCATGGGAAAGAAAGCATGTAGAAAACTGAAGTAACAACTGGCAAAAGAACAACATGCGCGCATGCAAGAAAGTGTGCACAAAGGAAAGTGACAGCTGGAGGAAGAACATCATGTGCATGGGAGAAAGACCTAATGTAAGAAGGGTTAGGGTTTTGATAATATTATGTAAATGGTTGAAGATCCCAAAATGTATAAATATAGATATGAAAGTATCATATAGAGGGAGTTTTTGTTTTGATTATTGGGTGGATGATTGATATTATATTTGTTGTTGAGAGTCGAGAGTCGAGAGTTAGGCTTTCGAGTTCAGCTTTGGAGACTGTAACTATGCATGAGTGTAGACGATATGTAAGGGTTTTAACTGTATGAACCGATTTTGTAAGCGGTTGAGAAAAGGAGATACAAGGGAAGGTAGATATGAGGATTAGACCACAAGTTGTGGACCCTAGTGTGATCTAGTTCGCCTCACAGAGATCTTACCTAGTTTTGTCGAGAATTGTAAGCACGAGGCATCGAAAATGAAGAACTATCATAATACAAGAGCCAAGAGCCAAATGTTTGTGGACGTAGCCTGGGAGGGGGTGAACCACGATGATACTCATGTAATATGTTGAATGTATGCATGTCTCTTCTTTCTTTCAACAATTAATGGTTAAGCTTGATGAATGAGTTAATATATTGTCATGAATTTGTTTATACTTTGCTTAAATTAAATTGTGGGATATACGCATGTGAATCAAAGGAATAATTAGTTTCCCTTACAGCTCACAGTATCTGGCCTTAATCAAGAACCCCCTATCCCCTACTCTATCCTAGGATGTAAACACCTGAGTCTTATAGCCACCCATCTTAAACCTATCTCGGGTGAGACTGCACAGTACCTTCTGGGTGTTGTGTTGAATTCTGGTTTACTAGGAGGGCCAATAGTTTTAGAGGCTTTGTTGGAACCCCGAATGACATGAACCCTGGGTCAATAACTCAGACAACCTGAGAAGGGAAAAGGGAACCAACAACTAGCGACCTGGAAGCAATACTCAGCACCAATGAGTCGTACAAATAGAAAGGAAAAGGTCTTGGGGAGAATAGTGTCCAATACCCAACTGTCACTCCAAAGAGTACAACATCTCGGAGTAGTGCTCCAACAACCCAACAAATTAACAAATTGACCCACATTTCTTCAGGCGAAGGAGGAGATAATAACCCTCCTTCGGGAAAAATTGAAAGTTCCCATAAACTTCCCTTGAGGAAGAAAAGAAAAAATAGTGTGCAAGAAGAGGAGGTACCTAAAGCCAAAATCATCATCCACAACCTCTCCCTCGAGGATATGGAACTCGATATTGACATCGAAAAATTGTTCCCCAACGCGGATCAGCCAGAGGACACAGCTCACCAGAATCCTCCAATGGAAATAATTGAGAGCAATACCTTCGATGAAGAAGAGTCTTTTGTATTTCAGAGCGTTGTTTTTGACAGAAAATCCAAAATTTTAATTATTGAGAAAATAGATGTAAAGAATAAAAAGGGGAAATATCATTCAGAGGTTAACCTATGGAACATGTAACCTTCCCAAATTTCCCAAATTCACCGAGCAACTGCAGATGCTTTAGACAATTCTATTGGAGGCCTTGAAGCAGAGAACACCAAGTTAAAGGAAAGAGTCAAAGATATGGAAGAATATTCAATGCCTCTTCTAGTACTTACTAGTCCTTTAGCAATGATCAGGCCTACTACACCTACAACTAAATTGAAAGGATCTTCAAGCCTACTCACATCAATCAGGGGCTATGTGGAGAATAACTTTAAGAGAAGAATGGAATTAATTACAAAGGCTTGGGAGATGTAAAAGAACATGGTCTCTTTTGGAATGAGGGCACATGCCTTCCATGAATATTTACAGACGTATTTGAAAAATGAAGACGATTTTTATCTTGATGCGGTCGTACCCTTCAGTTTTAAAGTTACCAATATGATAGAGTTGAGAAGAAGAGAGGAGGATATCCCTTCTCCGAACCGGATAAAACAACTGAACACATGATGGAAGGAAAAGGTTAAAAACTTGAATATCATTGTGCAAGCATGCATCTAAGCCATAACAAGGAGAGAAGAATTATTCAAAAGGATGACTGAGATAGAACTAGCTGGGAGCACCAATGAGGTCCAAGACCCCAAATTGTTTCTCAACTCATTATTCTTAACCAAGCAATCCTTTGACAAACAAGTTGAGATATTTAAATGGCTATTGTTATCACTGAAATTTCATCCACAAATGGTTACACGAATTCAGCATCGCCAAACAATTATGAGGTCACCCATGGACCAAAAATATCACAAAAGCATTCCCAAAGGGTCAAAACTATACAACTAGTGCAAAAATTAAAGGGCGCTATGAAGACACAGGGTGCGCGTGCACATGCGCAAAGCAGAAATGCAAATTTCCACACATGCACACGATGCGCAACTGTTGTCGCAAAAATCTGTGCACCTGAGAAACAGTGCATTTATGAGAGTGGTTGGCCTCCCACCCACTTCTAGTTCAGCTTCCAAGTTGATTTGACACTCAAATATAGACTGGATTCGACTGGGTGGCTGGTCAAAGACCTAGAAATGCCCTAATTAGCCTCTGTACACACTACAAACTAGTTGGACAATACCTCAAAGGAATGCTATAAAAAGGCCATGGATACACTTCATTTTTCAAGGAATTCATAGCAAAGTTATGTTGCCATTATTCTCTTGAGGAATCTTCTATCCTTACCAAGAGTATACTTGCATCATTGCATTGGGCAATCCATCTCACCCCTTGAGTGGATTAACAAAGAATTCTTTCACCATTTTCATTTTCATTTTCAAAGTTGTAAGAAGAGCATATTTGTGGGGGTCCAAGAGCCCTCCCTTGGAGAAAGAAGGGACTCATAGTCCTCTTGCTTCTCGGTGTTTTCTTTCACTAATATCAGCCTTATTGTTGGTGACATGGGTCTCATTGTTTCTTTTTTCCTTATGTCCCTATGTTTATCAAATTAGTTGTTGTTTTATTTCTTAGTTTAATTCTTAGTTGTTGTTTTATATTTATTTTTCTAACCCTTTTCCTTGCAGCTGTCCTGCTTAGCAAACCCAACTAAGCTTGCAAGCACCTCTATTTTTCTCACTAAGGTGATGAAAGAGGCGCAACAGATTGGCGAATCCACCAGGGAAAGGTATCAATTTCCTACCCCATTTGGGTTTTTCTAGCTCTTCTTTTGGTTTATTTAACTTGCAGGTGCATTAACCGGCCTAAGCCAACCTGCCAATCATCCAATTCCAAGGTGAATTGAGAGAATTCCATCCGAAATTTTCATTCACGACCGTGTGTCACATGTGTGTGGGTTTGTCGGCCCATAGATGCACATTGTGCGCACATGCATCCAAATCACAGTTCTATTCTATGCACGTGTGCCCATTAGCTCTTTTCGGTCTGCACACATGTGTTCAGTGCGCCTCTGTCTCCACTGAGACCCGCACACCTGTGCAAAAAATTTCACATTGTAAGGTTTTTTTAGATTTGGGGAAGGCCCTTAGCCTTCCTAAAAGTGATTTCAAACATGTTTTAAGCTGCACCACACTTAGTCCCCTCTTCATATAAAGGGATTAGTCAAAACACATAGGCATTTAGGGGGTTAAAATCATTATTTCCTCTTTTGATTTCATTTTTGCCACATGGATGGCTTACTTTGACTAAAAATATAAGTTGGAAATCATTTGCAATCACATATAACTTGCATTGGGACTAGAATTTGGATAAAAATCGCTTAGTATGCTCTTCTCTCACGCCTCCAAGCGACCTTGAGAATCAGAAAAAGATTGTGGAACAATTTCATGTCCCTTTAAAAATATTAAAACTTTTAGGAGAGGACAACAACCCTTCTTGGGACTCCTCTTAGTTTATTTTTTCAAACACATCTTAATATTGTAATGGGCCCATACATGCCCACATGTCACAAAGATAAGATAGTGTTGAAATTTACTTTCTTAGCTTAAAACACTAGGGAAGTTTAAAGATTTTTGTAACTGGCCCACACATGCCCACATGATCACAATCTGGGATAGTTTCAAAGATTTTCTAGATTACATCACAATAGGGAGTTAAAGGGATAGTAATTGACCCACATGTCCACATGCTAGCTTCCTAGGGACTTTTGAATTACGCAAGGTTGTACCAAAGGCACTTAGTTAATTAGGTAATCAACACTTGTAAGGACCAAGCGAAGTCCACATGTAGCAAGGTGACACCTAATTCATTAAAAATTGGCACACTTTCACTCATTCACACACAAAAGTCACTTATCACTCACATAGTTTCTTCTTGAAACGTGGAGGTCAAAGTAAGTTTCCTCCAAAGGGATTCTGAAACACCCCACCCTTTTCTTGACAAAACTATCCACTCCCATTTAATTTCAACGAGGTTGGTTCACACCCCCAACCTCTCAAACCACTACATCTAAAACTTTTCTAAAAACTCACTAAGTTTTCCTCCACAGGAGGTGCCAAAAGAAATTTTTTAGTCTAGGTAGGATTTCAAGGATAGGCATCCAAATAACTCCCCGTCATTTGGTTCTCACATTGTCAAAACCATAGAAGTTGTCAAATAGGGAACTGAAAATCCTCCAAGTCAAGTGTTCCTAACACCATAAGGTAGGGAGATACCCGTGAAGGGTTGAATGCCGAGGTCCAGTTGTTTTGTGCATCCCCCCTTGAGGCACCCACCTCTTGGATGAGATCCAACCCGTGACCCATTTCTTAGGCCGAAAATCTAAATGTTGCACTTTGACCGAGGTACCTAGTGACCAAATTTTAGGACATCTACCCAGGTGGCAATTGTGGGCTGCAATTGCACCTTGATAGGATTTTGTGTGGATATTGGGAAATATCGACAGCTCTTTTGGGATATGCCCCCTTTACCCCTCATTATAACCGATTATTTCATCCTTCACTAGTTTCTCTTCCGGTGACTTCAGACCCCACTGTTGAGTACTATTGGAAGGTCCAATGCTATTTGAGAGGAAGGACGTTACATCTTTTAGGACACGAGAATTTGTTTTCTTTGATTCCCCACGCGGACAAAACCCACTTATCCACATATATGCTTCTTTTTCAAACCACTTTATGTATGATGCACTTTTGATTACATTTTGATTTAGATATATATATTGTGTAAAGTTCAAAATTTGCAACAAAGGCTCTTGTTTCTTTATTACTCTCACCACCATTTGCACACATTCACTCAGCTAGTTGGACATCATAGGGGACCCATAGAATCCCTGTCATTCCCGACGCTTGCTAAACCTCCCTCCTATCTTAGGGGGAGTGGCTGGTCTTTCCCACTCATCGGCACCACCGTCTCACACTCCAGTGAGTGCCATTGTCTTAGGATCAACCTTGCTTGGTTCCACATTACTTGGGTCCACTTCCCAAGGTCCTCCATCTACTTGCTCTCCTTTACATGGAATCAATGAGCCAACTTCCTCTCAAGGGGGAAGTACCAACCCACCTAGCCCCCCTCCAGGATCAATTTTATAGAACACTCCTACCATGGCAGGAGATAATCCTCAACCAAAACTCTTGATGCCATATTTGGTCTCTCTTAACATACCAGATCTAAGCAAGCTCACAAATGATCCTATATTGCATGACCCCACATGGCCTGCAATGCCCACCAAACTACCTTCAGACATCCCCAAGTTTGAAGGAAAGGCAAGAGATGACCTTGCCAACCATGTCATGACTTTCCACTTATGGTTCTCTTCCAACAACATCATGGATGATTCCATTAGAACATGATTATTTCAATGCACACTCATTGGCCCATCAACCAAATGGTACGTAGATGAAAAATCAGGGTCCCATGCGACTTTCGAGTCCTTGGCCAAAGCATTTTTTACCTTCTTTCAATTACCAATCCGCCATGACAATGGTCTGTAACTACTCTCTAATTTCAAACAAACCTCAGCCACACATATCGCTGATCACATTCACGAGTGGCATAGGTGACGTAGTTTGTGCAAAGAAGAAACCACCAAACAATAGTGTCTTGACTGGTTTCTTAGATCACTTGTCTCTCTCCTCGATAAGGATGTAGCTTCCACCTTCCCTCAATTAGAAGAAGAAACCATCAGTAAGGCTCAACAATATGACCTCATCTATTCACAGTCAGGGTACTTATACACTGTACTCCCTGATCTCCCAAAACCTGTGCCATTTGGCCAAGACAAACCTGGTATGTCTCACTCAGCAGACAGACTGATTGGTAATACCACTCACCACGGTCCACAACCCCAACAACCACCAATGTATGGAACACCTCAATATCCACCGGCATATGGGGGAACCTCTTATTACCCCCCACCCCCTTATCAACCACCATACCATGTTGTTATGCCTCTACACATAAGTGGGCCACCTCTAGCACCCCCCATACAACCACCTATTCAAACAAGTTATGGTACCCCCTCTACCTCAGATTATAGTACTAGAAAAAGCACCATGCCTTCCTATGTACCTTACGGATCGTTACACCCACAGAATCCATACTTTCCATTTCCTGGTCCCCCACAACCCATGGCTCCCCCACATCCTCACGCTGGGGTGAATTTTGTTCAACGCTCTCCCGTTTAGCAATATCAAAGTTTCAAACAGCTGAATATGGAAAATCCGACCCACCCGTCGAATAATGCCAAAAATAAAGGAAGAAACAGGAACAACAAAAACCCAGGTCAAGGTGGGAATCAACCCCAGCAGAACCAACCTACTGGGGCAACCAGAACCAAGGGAATCAAAACCCCCAGGGGGACAATAACAATAGGCGTCAAGGGAGAAATAAAAGTAATGTTAAAACCAACTTCCCTTGTTCCCTTTGTGGTGATTCGGTCATTATACTCATCATTTCCCCCAAATGATTGATTTCAAATGGCTGAAAGACTTAGGTAGTCTACCCCATCCTCCAGCACCACCTTCCCCTCAGTAGGCCCCACAACAATACATGCAACAACCCCCCCCTACAATGCTGCAGAATCCTATTCCACACCAAGGTGTGATAAATACCCAATAGGACACGCAGCCTCCCCCACCTCAGGTGGGACAATACCTCAATCCAAACAATCCAGTAGATCGCATGATCCTCCTCACTAGTGAGGAAGAAATCCTTTTGCAAACATGTAATCGTCAGTATCATGCACCCATTGAGTCACCTCCCATTCCTCCAGAAATAATCCCCGCACCAATGGGACCCCCATTGGTAATCCCTCGCCCTAATATAGAACCACCTCTTCACATCCCTTGCATCCCATTACGCAGGAATGTCCACAACCCACAGGCTAGGGCAGCTCATAATTACAGTTTGGTTGATGACTTAGCACAATCCCCGGCTGCCATGTCAGTCTTAGAAGTCCTTCAGACTTGTCCCACTCAGCGAAAATCATTACTTTCCACCTTAGGGTTAGTCGACCCTGCAGATACTCGACTCATTACATTTGATCTTGACAGTGGACAACCTCGCCTTCCCGCTTTGATCGCTTTTCAAATCCCAGTGAAAATACGGAACATTGCAGTTCATCGGTGTATCATCGATGAAGGTGTATCTACATGCATTATGTCCAAATTTGTATGGCAGAAACTTGGTTCCCTCAAACTCATACCCTGTACCATTACCTTACGAGTTTATGACAGACGAACATCATCTCCTGAAGGGCTCTTCCAAAATGTCCCCATAGAACTCGGGGGCAAGACTATTCTCATCGACATTGAAGTTATCGACGCCTCACTCAATTATAATATCTTGTTCGGTTGTAGCTACATGTACGCTATGAAGGCAGTTGCCTCTTCCATCTTTCAAACAATGATGTTCCCCCATAACGCGAAGATCGTTACCATTGACCAGGTCTCACATTATGAGCCTAACCCTTCTGCCAACATCGATAACATTCTTCCTCTCATCCACACGAGTCATGACACATACCCACTCATTGAAATGGGTCCCAGAATTTTCAAAGATCCATCATTTTTAGGAACTTACCATGGAGCACCATCGCTCCTTCATCCTTACAATCAAGTATGCATTGTACCGTCTAATGGAAATGACATAGAGGATACCCTTCCTCCCAGGGCGGCTTCTATCATATCTGACATCCCACTAGTCACAGAGCTCCCCCCTCATGAGTCTCCTGCGAACTTGTCGACCCCACCAGTCCACGATTTCACCTCTCCCCAAGGCCATATCCCAGTTTGGGAAATAGTTCCCCAAACCATTACTCAAATCCCCTTCTTTTACCCTCCTCCAGGTGTACAAGCTTTCCAAATAGCCGCAATGCTTACCCTCCCTAATATGGTGTTAGTAATTCCAGTTTGGTATTTACATCCACCGGAGATGGTCCCTCGACCATCCCTTCCCCCCCAAATGGAAGGAATCCCAATGACGATTCCCATACTCACTCCCACCATACCCTTTACACCTCCACTCACTACTCTCCCTGCCATAGTTGGGGGCAAGCAAAAGAAGAAAGATCCCACAGCTCCACTCCCCTCGCGCATCCAACCTCCTTGCACGCTATGTGAGAAAGATAGACACCAAACCAACAACAGCCCATCTCTACCAGAGTTATGGAATTTGATTCCACTCAATCAAACTCCCTCAACACTCGCCACTATAGCAAGTACTTCCACCACCACCCCTCATTCAAGTAGTAAAGGGTTGTGAACCAAATTTGCTTGTGCTATATGTTCAGAATATGGCCATTATACCCACCATTTCCCAGCATTGCCATGCTTTCGGCAGACATTAGCTGCAGTACGCCAAAGCTTCCAAAACGACCCTAGTCTAGCTACGTCATCCCTACCAAAAATCACTGACATCCATTATGTCACAACTTCAGTCAATGAATGTAAGAGATTCCCTTGCTCTCTATGTGAATCCTTAGATCATTTCACATACCATTGTCCTATGATCATTGAATATAGTCAATGCTAATTGACCTTGCTTCAAAGACCCATAGAATCGATGGTTGACCTTACCTCGTCACTAGAGATTCTTCATCTCATTTCTCCTGAACCCGAGGCCCTCCCATCACCTCCATGGTTCTTGGATAACTTATCCGAGGATTCACCCCCAAATCCCCCCAATTCTCCCACTCATTTACCTACAGAAATTTTTCATCCCACTACCACGAGTACTCATCAGTACTTCGATATTTGGTTCATGTCGAGCGAACCATCACAATTTCCTTTCATCATTCCCCTTGCTTCTTCATCACTAGGGGGTAGCCACATGACAACAATCACCAATATCACTCCTCATGACCCCTTGTATTCCCGCCAATTCCACTATGACGAGGAAATACTAGAAGAGTTAAACAACCCTGACTACCCATGGGATGCACTACACCACCAAGTGCTCTTCTTTCCATAGGAAGCCTCCACGCCTCCTAACCAACACCTCATATACGCATTTGAAACCAAGGATTTTATCCCATCAAGGCATATCGACTGGTTCAACAACCCCATTCCTACCCCGGATCTTTTGAAGAAGGCAACATGGCCAACATTTCCCCAACCATCAAAATTGACATTTCCATCAAAAAGGGCGTCGTCAAGGAAATCACCATTGGAGTTGCTTGTACTCCTCAAGAAATCACCGCCTATAAAACCTTCTTCCATGAATATCGAGATATTTTTTCCTGGTCATACACAGAAATACCTAGCCTTGATCCCTCTATCATCGAACATCGCATCGACACTTGGCTCGACATTACACCAGTTCGTCAAAAACAGTGACCGCTACACCCATCCAAAGCAGTGGCCATCAAAGCCAAAATTGACAAATTACGCACAGTTGGGTTCATCTACCCCATCGCCTATACCTCATGGGTTTCCAACCTTGTACCCATTAATAAAAAATAGGGCACTATCCGCGTCTGCACGGACTTTCATGATCTCAATCACGCATGTCCCAAAGACAACTTTCCAATGCCTTTCATCGATTAAATTATCGATGACTGTGCAGGCCACGAGGCTCTATTCTTCATGGACAGTTTCTCTAGTTATAATCAAATCCAAATCCACCTCGTCAATCAATACAAAATTGCATTCACTACCCCTTGGGGCACTTTTGCATATCATGTCATGATGTTTGGCCTAAAGAATGTTGGCGCAACTTTCCAATAGGATATGACATACATTTTTCATGATCTAGCTCATATCATCCTTGCATACTTGGATGACCTCACAGCTCGATCCAAGAAACACACCCAACATCTTGATGATTTATGGATCATCTTCCAACGATGTCATCAATACAACATTTGCTTGAATCCCCTCAAGTGCATATTCTACATAACCGTGGGGTGCCTCCTCAGATTCATAATTTCCCAAAGCGGTATTACCATGGACCCCCTCAAAGTCCAAGCCATCACCAAAATTCCACCTCCCCGGAATTTATGTCAACTCCAGAGCCTACAAGGCAAGGCTAACTTTCTACAATGATTTGTCCCGGACTATGCCACTCATGCATACGGTTTCCTTTTCTTACTATTTCATGAAATCCGATTTTACTGGGATGAACATGCCCAACAGTCATTTGACAATCTTAAAATGGCACTCTCCAACACCCCTTTAATAAGTGCACCTGACTACAATTGCGACTATATCCTCTACATATCAACATCAGTTGTTTCAGTAGCAATAGTTCTCGTTCAGATAGGTGATGATGATCATGAACATGTTATTTATTACATTAGTAAAAACCTCTTAGGGCCACCCTTGAAGTATAAACACGAAGAGAAACTAGCCCTTGCAGTCATCCTCGCAGTCCAGAAACTGCATCACTACATTCTACTTCGCACAACTAAGGTTGTAGCAGATTCCAACCCTATGCAATACTTTCTCAGTCATCGACAAATTAACGACATATTTGCTTGATGGATCATTATCCTTCAGGAGTACAATTTTGAATTCTCAACACCCAAGAGAAAGAAATCCCTCGTCCTCGCCGAACTTGTCACGACCCTCCCCTCTGACACAACCAGTGCCCCCGTCAATACCGAATTTCTCGATGAACACCTCTTTTACATCACTTCGGATGATCCTTGGTACGGCGACCTCCTCGTCTACCTCCAAACTCAAAATTTTGGTAACCACCTTTCACGAGATGATCGTCATCGTATTCGCCATCAAGCCCCCCACTACCTCCTCATCGGAGACATCTTATACTGGAGAGGGGTCGACACCATTCTTCGTCGATGCCTGACCATTGAAAGGTCAATAGAGTCTTGAATGACTGCCATAGCGGTGCATGTGGGGGCCATCTTTCGGGAATGTCCACTGCTCAGAAGATCATCCGATCAGGTTACTTTTGGCCTACATTGTTTCACGATTGCATTCATGCCATGAAATGATGCGTGAAGTGTCATATTTATGCCAACAAAGCCTGAGCACCACATGCTCTTCTTCATCTAGTCATCACTACCGGCCCTTTTTGTACATGGGGCATCGACTTCATGACTTGTAATCCCCCCTCTATTAATGGACACAAGTACATTGTTGTTGCAGTCGATTACTTCACAAAATGGGTGGAAGATATGCCCACCTTCAACAATACCGCTGACACCGCAATGCATTTTTTCTTTAACCACGTCATATCCCGCTTTGGAGTACCACTCCAACTAGTTTCCGATCACGGGAAACACTTTGAGAATGAGATTTTTTTCAAAATCTCATCTCAGTTAGGATTCTCCCGTGATTTTTCCTCACCATATTACCCTCAGTCTAACAGATAGGTCGAAGCAGCCAACAAGGTCCTCAAGACCATGTTACAGTGCACGGTTAACAAACATAAGACAAATTGGCATCATATGTTTCCGGGAGCTCCAGGTGTCCATTCCTCGATCCATCTTCAGCCACGGGATTAGCATCATGTCGTCTACATCACGACAGTCCCTGGGCCACTTTTCATCCTGAGCCCCTGGAGCGCCATTTTTTTCATACCCCGACCAAGTATGCATGCGCATATTCAAAATTATCAAATAAATGCTCGTATGTTTGATTCTCTTCAGATATTGTTCACATCGGGTATTTGGTTTTTAGGTGTGCAGGTACTTGGTCATCATACATCAACGCCACCCCTTCAGGTATATACTCAGCACTGGCATGTAGTCATTCCCTCTTAATCTCACTTGCATCTCCAGTCACATCCTTTGACATTTACCTCTAGGATCCCCATCTCTGACTCTGCAGTACCAACACCTCCATTTGCATCTTCAGTACTGTCACCGGGTAGCACTCTTACCCACATCAGTTGTCCCATTCATAGCACCCATTTGTGCCTTTGACACTCATGTTGTTTTTCAAAACCCTTTAGGGATGGGAGTCCCGATAGTTTTCCATCATGTCGTGAATCAGCCATATACTCATTTTCCTCATTTTGCTAGCTTTCCCACTGGACTCCCAGCTTATCTCTTCAAGGTTCTATTTTTGACTGCATGTCCGTAGTATCATGAACCCTCCATTTCATCCATAATCAGTTTGCCCATCTGTAAATTTCCCTTCATTTCACCTACCTCATACAGAAACCCACCCATGGGGACCCCACCCTCCACCAGTTCTCTAAGAAAATTGTGCCCTACCCGGGCCAACCATATTCTATTGGGGCACCCATTTTTGTATTTGTACACTCATCCCATATTATTTATTTATTGTACAAACGCCTTTTGTTTCCACCATTTACATTACCCTTTTTGTTGTCACCTTTGGCACCCTTCTTCCCTTTTTTGGAAAACGCAACCCATGTCGCCCTTGGTTCGGGCACTCCTTATCATCTACCCTTATTGACATCATCCATATCCTCTGAGTATCCCACATGCCACTTACCTCTTCCCTCTGAGTTTTTTCACTTTGTCCCACCTCTGGCGCAACTTATCCCACGTCTTGTTTTCCCCCTGACACTCGACTTAGTTGAACGGTTGCGGCCACTTATACTTCACATATACCCCCAACCAAGGGCAGTCTTGAGTCTCTATACATCTTTACTTTGACCATGTACCTCCTCCAATTCCTAACCTCACCTCGTATATTTCACGAAGCCCTTTTCTTATGGGAGTCGCGTCCCCCTTTTGTCGACATCAGCATAGTTTTCTAGAAGGGAAACAATATCTTGATTCTCATTACCTATCCAATGAGAGATCTCGGATGACACAGAGAGAACCATAATTGATCCCTGCTGTCATTGACCCCCATAACATTCAACTTCAACACTTTCTCATGTTACAGTGGGTCTTACTTTGCGACTATTGCAGTTATTTCTTATATTTGTCGAAGACCTCCGAACTGGGCTGGGCTATCAATGCCTACAAGATCTGTGATATTTCTTATAGATATCACTGCCTACCATTAAGAGTATGTTCCTCCACAGAATTGTCTTTTTCCTTTCTCATGACCGCCCTCGACGCTGCATTTGTCTACATCAACACATCATTCCTTTTTTGAGTTACATGACATGAGCATGGGGCATGCCCGCCTTATTTGTACACAGTTTATTTTTACACACCTTATGGAAGGTCGGGTTCTACAGGTTCCCTTCTCCCTCCAATGGGTAACTCTTGACAATCCCACTATCTCTCTCTCTTACAACAACACTCTCAATAGAAGAAACATTGATGGATTTTGGCTATACGTATGCTCCTAACCTCATCCATCAGGGGGCATCTGTTATCACTAAAATTTCGTCTGCAAATGGTTACAAGAATTCAACATCATCAAACAATTATGAGGTCACCCATGGACCAAAAATATCACAAAATCATTCCCAAAGGGTCAAAACTATACAACTAGTGCAAAAATTAAAGGACGCTATGAAGACACAGGGCACGCGTGCACATGTGCAAAACAAAAACGCAAGATTCGTGCACATGCGCACGATGCGCAACTGTTGTCGCAAAAATCCACGCACCTGAGAAACGACACATTTATGAGAGTGGTCGGCCTCCCACCCACTTCTAGTTCAGCTTCCAAGTTGATTTGACACTCAAATATAGACTGGATTCAACTGGGTGGCTGGTTAAAGACCTAGAAATGCCCTAATTAGCCTCTTTACACACTACAAACTAGTTGGACAATACCTCAAAGGAATGTTATAAAAAGGCCATGGATACACTTCATTTTTCAAGGAATTAATAGCAAAGTTATGCTGCCATTATTCTCTTGAGGAATCTTCTATCCTTACCAAGAGTATACTTGCATCATTGCATTGGGCAATCCATCTCACCCCTTGAGTGGATTAGCAAAGAATTCTTTCACCATTTTCATTTTCAAAGTTGTAAGAAGAGCTTATTTGTGGGGGTCCAAGAGCTCTCCCTTGGAGGAAGAAGGGACTCATAGTCCTCTTGCTTCTCGGTGTTTTCTTTCACTAATATCAGCCTTATCATTGGTGACATGGGTCTCATTGTTTCATTTGTCCTTATGTCCCTATGTTTATCAAATTAGTTGTTGTTTTATTTCTTAGTTTAATTCTTAGTTGTTGTTTTATATTTCTTTTTATAACCCTTTTCCTTGCAGTTGTCCTGCTTAGCAAACCCAACTAAGCTTGCAAGAACCTCTATTTTTCTCACTAAGGTGACGAAAGAGGTGCAACAATTATCATTTGAAAAGTTCTATGGCATTCTTGAGTATAATGAAGATGACGTGGATAACTGGCTAGTGGATTATTCAGTAAAAAATCAAGATATTGAAGAAGATTTGCATAATATTTCCATTGATCTAAGGGACTTGGAGTGAAATATTTTCAATATAAAAATCCGGCATGAAATCAACGTGGCACCAATGAGAAGTTATATTGAAGAGTGGTTTAAAAAATATATCGACAAACTGACCGATGAAGGGAAAAAAGCAATTGAGACGGTTCTTGTAACTGTTGATGAAAGAAATAAAAAGACATCAGAAAGCAACTGACAAGAGAGATATACCATAATAGTAAGTCCATATTGATCACATCCTTCTTTCTATATCAATCCCTTCATCCAGTTACTCCACCTCTTTAAATAGAAAGGTTTAAGCGAAGACTGATAATTTCTTTTTTCTTCTTACAAGTTCTTGTTGTCTTTCACCGCCCACTTTCTTCCTTCTAAAAACTTCATTCTTATATGTGTATTCCTGATGGTTCGCAGGATCCCCAAACCCATATATTATTACAAACACATTTAAATTTCGGAGAATATGTAATAAACTATATATTTTTTAGAAATTTTAAAAGAGCTATTTTGGGAACAATCTTGACTGTACTTTGTAACCCAGTTTTCTGAATATAAAGTATTTTAGGTTGATCTATCATTATCTTTGTTTGATCTTCCCATGTATCACTCTATCAAAGTTATCTTATGCATGCGGATCATTTTCTTTTATTTTTTATGTGATCAGAAATATTTACCCCAACTATGATGGATTGAGGAAATTTTTTATTTTTATTTTAAATGTGTGAATGTGTGTGGTTCATGGTCCATTCTCAGGAACTTTATTTAAAGAAAATAAAAACATTTTACATTTTTTCATCGTTATATTTTCTTTGATTACCACGACGGACTTCTTTAAAAGTTCCATATTCTGAAGACCTAGAGTCTCACGAAATTCATAACAGAGGAGTACCACCTCTATAAAAATGCAGGGGGTTTTATATCCTTGTGAGGTTGTCATTTTGGTCCTAACAAATTCAAGTGTAAAAAATTTTGGCGACCATAATGGGGACATGAACTGAAAATTCAGAACCTGGCCTAGCGTTTTTGAAAGAATATGTGACTTTACCCCAAGGTAATTAGCCCCATTTGGAAATTGGACTAAATAATCAACAAATCATTTTACACCAGTTGTAAAATATAGTAATAACAACAACCTAGACTTGAGAAGAGTTAGAAAGGTCTTGGAAGATCATAGTCCAAGAAGAAGAAAGAGAAATCCTTTGAAGACAGAGGAGAGAAGAATGACAAGATTGAAGAAATCAAAGGCTAGCTAGAGCAGCAAAAGAACAAGGTCGAGATTGAAGTTGGATGAATACAAGGGACCCATTACCAAAAGTAAAATTAAGAAACTTTATATCCTTAGAAGTGAAAATTCTATCCCTGAAGTCTCCCTAGACATGGAAGCAAGAGATGACTAGCCCTGAGACGAGCATCATGAGGAGAGACAAGGAGGTGTAAGAGATGTTGGAAGAGATCAAGAAATCCCAGGGTTTGGAAATAGAAGGAGGGTAAGAGATTCCCCTCTTAATCTTATAGGTGAACAACATAACCTCCCTATTCTCCCTAAGGGCACCTTAAAGGAATTTTCTGGAGGTGGAACAATCGATGAAAAGAGGCATCTGCACTTATTTCTTGATGTTTGTGACTTTCACCTAGTTGAATATGACGACGGCATGGAAAGGTTGTTTCTGCAAACCTTATCAAAAAGATATTATGAATGGTATACGACATTTTCCAGTAGATCCATTCACTCATTTAACAACCTTGAAGCTATGTTCGTAACTATGTTTTCCTCTCCAATTTCTTACCATACCCTCCTCACTGAATTCACCCAGATTGGGTTGAGGAAGAACGAAAGGATATGAGATTTTAATCTCAAGTTCAATAATACCTTGAGTACAATTCCAGAAGATAAAATACCAAATGACCTGGTCATTCTTGGTTATTATAAGAATGCAATGCCCCCGAATGTGAAATATGCCATCAAAACATCCCAAATGATACTTTGGAGGAGGAAATGACTAAGGCCATTGAGATGGAAGAAATTATGATTGAGACGAGTGTCGAACCCAACATTATATTGGGAACAGTACAAAGGCATATGGGGGGATTAAATATTGATAATCAAGGAGCTTCCATATCAAGAAAGAACGAAGATTGAAAACCTCGAGCAACTCATAATCAAATGGAGGGAGGATGATTTTTCAAAGGAACCATACCTGACGTAAAGGTTGACACAGAAAGAGATAACAAAACTAAGAAGGGGAGATAATTACATGTCAAACCCAAGAATGCAAATCCTTGAGCAAAGGAGGAACCCTCCCCCTAAAAAGAAAGTGAGGTTTAAGGATACTAATAACCCACAGAGACCAAGGGTTCCTAGACAGCCTAATACAAACGAGGTTTTTCTAGATGATGTATATGACAAGCAAGAAAATTATTACTTACCTGATGAAAAATCTAAAATTATGCAGATGGACGGATGGGAGATGTCCATGTATATATTTGAAGAGGGTGACAACGACCCATAACTCGCAAGAAAATGTCACCCACACAAGAAGGTTAGTAAATAGGCCAAATAATAAAGATGACTCTGACAAGGAAAAAGAAAAAGAAAAAACAAATGAAAAAGTGTCGAATTAGAAAGTGACAGATGGAAATGGAACCAAAATAAAGCACCTGGCATCAAGCTCCACTCAAATGATGTATAATGTCGTGGAGGACCTAAGTAAATTGAGGATAAATATGCCTTTTACGGAAGTGGTGAAGATTCCTCAACAGAGAGAACATTTTGAATTTGTTGGATGATCCATCGAAAAGAGATGAAGTTGTCGTTACCATTCCAAAACATAGCTAGAGCCTGTCAGCTGCCAAGCTAAGAGGTAAAATTTTGTCGTTCTACATTTCAATTTAAAATCATGATGTTGCATTACATAATTCTTTAGCTAACACTGGCATGAAAAATAATATAATGTCTCTTGCGGTCATAGAGGCATTGGGCATGAGTTGCACTAAGTATTATGAAACCGGTGAGATAATATATGCAATTGATTCTAAAAAAGTGCCAGCGTACGGAGAAATCAAGGATTTTTATGCAATATCAGTTTTCAATATTATTGTGGTAGACCTTCCTCCAACATATGGAGTTCTTCTGGGAAGAGACTGGACATCCATGATTGGTGGATATATAATGAACTATGGAAGTTTTATGATGCTACCAGGAAAGGAGGGAGCGATGATTAAAGTACCCCTTGAACCCATAAAACCCTTCTCTTTCAAAAAGAAGGATAATGAATTAATGGAATATTACATAGATTTTGGGATTGGAAATTATGTTATCATAGACATGGAACACAACGAAATCCTAGAGAAAGTTCAAGGCTTGGGGAACCAATAATGTTTGTTTGAAGGCTACTAGAGGATGTCATTTGATAGAGCTTTCTCTAAATCTGGGAATGGAGTTGGAATTGTTCTTTTGAGTCCAAATAAGACTATGCATCTCCATGTTGTAAGACTGGAGTTTTCATGCACAAATAACGAGGCAGAATATGAAGCTTTGATCCAGGGGATGATCCTTGCATAGGAAATGAAAATAGAACATCTCGTTGTGACTAGAGACTCAGAGTTGGTCATCAATCAGGTTACCTGAAGGTACAAAATCAAAAAGGAAAGACTTAAGTTGTATTTCAAAAGAGTTAATGAATTGATGGAATATTTTAGTTGCTTCAACTTTTCTTTCATTCCAAGGGACAAGAATCACAAGGTTGATTTTCTAGCCTTGGCAGCCTCATTATCAAACCCAAACGATGTCGAAAGAAAAATGTATTTCCAGGTAGAAAGAGCTTTTCGACCATCCGTGCCTGATAATGTTGAGAACATACAAGTATTTTAGAACGATGAACAGTTGGTAATTTTTTTGTTAAACGATGATGATGATGAAGACGGTAGCTTGTTTGTCATCCCAAAATATTGCATACGAGTTGTGTTATCACATGAACTTGTCAAAGTCATGTGGGTTTGTGGTTTCTACCTAAGTTTGTAATTTTTCCTTGTCTCTCTCCTTTTTGCAGACCAAGTCTTAAAGTTTCCCCTTTGACTGATAAAGTCAGTTTTGTTCGCCCCTTTTTTTTTTTTTAAACCTGGTTTTCCTTGATGTATTACCTGAAAAAGTCTCGACTCTAAGACTTTGTGTTTTCCTCTAAAGATGAACACCCATCTCCTTTTGTTTCAATCACTCATCCTATTGTTTTCCCAAGCCCCTATCCAGTCATCCAAGTCTTTGTTTACACAGATCGCAGCCATGGGCTCAAAGCGCGACACTCAAAGCGGTCCGTTCTGGACCTGAATCAAGCAAAAAGGAAGGTTCAGCTTTCAACAATGAGAATTCCATGTGGAGTTCAAATTAGCAGCTTGCAGGCATTCAGAATCTTAAAATTTTCACAAAGTATAGCGCTAGAGCAAAAGGCTCGAAGAGAGCATGAGTCGTTGATTTTAAAAGGGACAGGTGGCAGTTGATCCAAGCATTCGGGGAAATAAGATTTAGGAGTTTCAAAGTGAGAAGTGTGTGGAATTCCTAAAGTGTCAAAGCTCGAACTCCCGAAATAATCTAAGCCATCAAAAGTTGAGGACGCATGGAGGCATATCCCTCGCTTTGGAGTTCGGCGCTCCAGACAATTGTGGAAGTTAAACATTGCAAAATCTCGAAATGCCCAAAGTCCCGAAGACCCAAAGGAGATCCCAATCGTTGATCGAGGAGGGAGTAGAAGGGTCGTTGATCTAGTTGAAGGGGTCAAAGTCCTGAAGCAGGAGCAGAATCATTGATTGAAGAGGATGTGCATCAGTAGATCGACAGCTCCAGGTAAAATCATAGAAGGTAAGAGATATTTGAGTTTGGATTTTCCTAGAGCCTAGAGGCCCGACGTGGATCTCGGTCGTCCTAATCCAGGATCCACACATCATCACATCCTTAACTCCAGAGTTTTTTCTTGGGGCAAATATAGTTTGAAGTTTGAAAGGTCCTAAGCCTGAATCACGAAGCAGATCTCGGTCATCGATTTGAAAAGGGAAGATCTGATCCATCAATATAAAAGGCATCGGGATTGACTCGAAAAAGTTGTGGGAACTGCCTAGAACATTCATGGGTGTCAAGCCTCATCCAGATCTTGATGAAGGTAGTTAATGTAAATGGGGGCATCAGTTGAGACCTAATCTCACCCCATAAATGGAAAGCATACTGAGAATGGATGTGGGGGGAGATTATCAATCCGAAGTTTCCCGAGGGACAGATTTTCCTGCAAAGCACATAACTAAGTCGGGCTCGCGTCTGAAATAAGAAGGCCTGCACAGGCTGACAGAGTAGGCGCCGACTGGAAAATTTGAGTGCAAGGGTCTGATCATATTCCTGGTGGTTGCTGCATTTTTAGTATATATAGGCAGTTTTGATATTTTGTTAAGTTCGAATGGTTGATCTAGGCTCCCTACTATTGTAATTCTTTTTTATGAAGAACACTGGTTCTCTAGTTATGTATTTGTTTTTTCAGACATCTTGGTTAATTTAAGTCATCTTTCTTACTCCATCTTATTTGCCTCTAATACTGAGAGAGTTCATGATTGAATGATTCACATGGATTGTTGTGACTGTATTATGATGAATGTTTGATTATAATGTTGTTCTGATTTATTTCAGTTTCCTTGAAATTTGAATCCAATAGGATCTTGTGTTTAAGTTTTTCTTCCTTAGGTTGTTGGAAGGCCTGACGTTCACGGCATACCTCTACACTTTTCTCACCAAATTATTCCTCCTACTCACATTTACTCCAACTTTCTGACTGAAGTTGATCCAAGACCTTAATTGCTTGCACATACCAGTCCATATTTCTGAGTTAAAACATTGTTTTCATTGAGTCTTCTCCATTTGGCCTCTTAAAACTCATTTAAATTTACTGTATAAACTGATGGGTATTGGGCTTACCTTCTATGCAATTTGAGGGTGAATTCTAGTGCTAACATTTATGGCACCATTGTTAGGGAACATATTGAATACTTTTCCCTAGGATAGAATGACAAAGAAGCTATGATTCTGAAGGTGCATCAGATATCAGTACCATTGAATATTGCAACTTGCACCTGGAGAATCCACTGTTTTGAATACACTGTTTCATTTTTGGCTCATAAAGGTAGACACATGAGGTCCACTCCACTGCTACCTCTAGCAACGCCTGAAGCTGACCCATAGGAAATTATCAGAAAGGGAAATATCACTCAAAAACGTACCTCCACTATTGTACCAATTTTTTTTGATAATTTTCATAATCCCTCTTTACAAACTCCAGTAACTTTTCCTGATTCTCCTATTATACAAATTGTTGGAGTTTCAAGAAATTTAAATTTTGGGAGTTTTCTTGGTGATTTATCCCCTCCTTTTCTTGGTTTGGAAGGAGAGATATTTGACACCCCTTTCTCCCCCAAAGTTGTGAAGTGGTTTAGACCCAGGACCTTAGAAGACTTTCCTACTCCAAACTTTACTACTCCTCCTCCTATTAGAGTTGTTGCAGCTACAGAAGGAGAAACCTATGTTCCCTCAAGCCCCTTATATTTATCTTCCAGAAGCATGGTCCCAATTTCACCTATCTAAAGTCCACCTCCTCTGGGTTCTCCTCCAGTTCACATCCCAATGGCAGGTGTTAATCCCCCTAGAACTAGAATGGAAGCTATAGTAGTTGCGAGGTTAGCCCCTCTCATTCTTCCTTAGCCTCTAAATGCTCTCCCAACTGATGGCTACCTTAAGAAGTTGCCCAAGTTCACAGGTGAAGGAGACATAACTGCAGAGGCACACCTTGAAGCCTTTTATAGTTTTACAAATAATCATGCAATTAAGAACGAAGATGTATGGATGAGGATTTTTGTTCATATCCTTGATGGTGAGGCTAGGAAGTGGTTTAGGGCCTTGCCTCCTAGATCTATTGATGGGATTGAATCCCTAGAGGAAGCCTTCTTAGAAAATTGGGGGGATAAAAAATATTTCATGTACTATATTACAGAGTTTGGATCACTAAAGAAAAAAGAGGGGTAATCTGTTGCTGACTTCTCAAAGAGGTTTAATAAAATGTATAACAAAATTCCCACTAATATTAAGCCTACATAAACCTCTGCAAAGATGACCTATGCTAGTACTTTTGACCCTAATTTATGCCTCATGTTAAGAGAAAGAAGAGCTACCTCCCTGGCTCATATGCAAGATGAAGCCATTGAAGTAGAATCCAATCTTATGGAAGTTGATAAGATTAGGAGTAAGGTTGATAGAGACAAAATAAAGGTGAGGTTTGAAACTTCGACCTCTGGTTCCTCTGCTACCCACCCTCAAGTTGATGATCTTACCAAATTAGTAAAATCTATTTCTACTGAGATGGAGAAGTTAAAACTTGAAGCAAGACAGACCTATATAAATACACAAAATTTCGATAACATAGGTAACTTTAGGAGACCAAATAATGTTCCTCATATTCTTCCAATAGATCCCAGAGGTAGAGAAATGGATGAAAAAAAGATCCAAACCCCTTTACAAAACAACCTTGTAGATGAAGAAGATGAAGAAAATGATCATGAGATCCATTGCTTGGGTGACACCCCTCCATCCCCTCACTTGACCCAAGCTGCATATGGTAATTCCTTGATGGATAACCAAATAAATAAATTAGGTGGGGAAGAGAAGGAAAAACAAAATCCTAGTAGATATAATCTGAGATATAAAGGGAAGGAGGAAAATACTAATGTTTCATATCAGCCCACAAAAACAGAAAATTCTGCCAAGGCTGTGACCGTTGGAAGCAAGAAGCAAGATGCTAAAAGTCCCCCAGTTCTGGTTGAGATTCCTACCCCAGAACTCAGGGAGATTTTGAAATCTCCATCTTGCTTCAATTTTGAAAATGATATCCAAAAAATCAAGATCCCTGTACCATTTTTGGAACTGATAAAAATTGAAGAATTTAAAAAATTTCTTTCCAAAGTGTTGTTGCCCAAATCCTCCTCAAATACCACTGATTGAGTAAATATGCAAGATGAAAAGCTAGCAGTCATCTTAGGTCCCTTGATAGAAGATAGAGATGATTCATCCCCTCCCTTCTATGCATCATTGAACATACATGATAAAGTGTTTCATAATTGTTTACTGGACTCGGGGGCATCTCACAATCTCATGCCCAAAATAGTCATGGATGAACTTGTATTGGAAATCACAAAGTCCTACCATGACTTATATTCTTTTGACTCTAGGAAATTGAAGTGTCTCGGGGTCATCAAAGATATGGTTGTGACCTTGTTTTAGTTTCCCATGAAAAGTGTGGTCATGGACATTGTAGTGGTTGATGTTCCCCCCAAGTTTGGCATGCTCTTGTCAATTTCTTGGATAAAAAGACTTGGGGGAACTTTATAGATGGACCTCACATATGCCACCATTCATGTCTTTGGGGGTGATCATAGAAGACTTTACAAGGAAGCTCAGTTGGTCTACATCATTGATGAAGAAGACCCCACCAATCATCATATTTTTTCTCTTGACACTGATTTGGGATCCAACATATTGCAGCTCACTGATGCTCCTGAATCTCCTCTTGAAATCAGAAAGCAGTCCATTACTTCGTGTGAAATCCCTCCTCCAACTACCTCTATTTGGAAGATGTTATTTTATGGAGCCTCTTCTAAGGAGGGTGTTGGTGCTAGAGTGATCTATGTTTCACCTTATCAAGAAACTATACCTTTGTCCTACAAGTTAGAATTTGAAGCTACCAACAATGTGGTAGAGTATGAAGCTCTTTTTTTGGGTTTAAGGGATGCAAAAGACATGGGGTTAGAAGAGCTATCAGTATTTAAGGATGCATAGCTAATTGTTCATCATATCAAAAATATTTATCAAGCTAAGCACCCTAGGCTTAGAACTTACAGAAATTAGGTGTGGGACCTAATTGACAATTTCTTCTTAGCTTTGAACATTTCTTTTATTCCATGAAAGGAAAATACCATGGTTGATTCTTTGGTTGTTTCAACAAGCCATTTCAGAGTCCCACTGCCACCTAAACTCAAGTATGATGTAGAGGTGAAATATAGACCCTCTATACCTGACAATGTCAAGCATTGGAAGGTGTTTGAGGATGATATTAAGATCAAAAAATTTATTGAGTCTGTTGATAACGTCTTTGCATTACATATTGATCAGGATCATGATTTTGAAAGTAACCCCCATGCTTATGTATTTTTAAATAAAATTGCTAATCACCATATTGTTCAGCTACCTACCAACTCCATTCCAAAGGGACTAGCTCCTTTGGAAATATTGTTTGATCAGAATGATGTAGCAGTAAAGATTAAAGGATCAACTGATGATGTTGATATAACTGAGTGCAATATTGGCACAGAGAAGGACCCAAAATTTGTCAAGTTGTCAAGCAGCTTGTCAAGGGAACAAAGGGTTGAATATGCTGAGTTGTTAAAAGAATTTTCTAATGTGTTTTCCTAGACATATGAAGATCTCATAACATATGACACAATTTTCATTGAGCATAAGATACCATTGAAGGAAGGGGAAAACCATTTAGGCATAAATTGAGACAAATAAATCCTATGTTTCTACCTATTATGGAGAAAGAGGTGAAAACTATTTTAGATGTCAAGATTAACATCCCTCTGAGGTATTTTGAATGGGTGGCCAACTTGGTCTCGGTTAGAAAGAATAATGGATGAATCAGACTTTGTGTCGATTTCGGGAACCTGAACAGAATCTCTAAGAAGGAAAATTACCCCTTGCCAAAGATGGAGCACATATTATAGAGGGTAACGAGTGCATCAAGGATGTCCATGATTGATGGCTTTTCTGGCTACAATCAGATCTATGTCTTGCATGAAGACAGAGAGAAGACAACCTTCACTAACCCTTGGGGAACATTCATGTATGCTAAGATTCCCTTTGGTCTAATGAATGCAGGAGAAACATTTCAGTGAGCCATGGACATAGAATTTATTGGGGAACAGGACAAGTTTGTGGTCATATATTTGGATAACATACCAGTGTTCTCACAATCTGATGAAGAAAATCATGACCATTTGAAAAGGGTCTTTTTTGAAATGCATAAAGTTTGGTCTCTCTTTAAATCCAAAGAAGTCATTATTTGCCATGAAAGAGGGGAAATTGTTGGGGCATGTTGTGTCAGCTGAGAGGGTAAGGATTGATCCAAGTAGGGTAGAATCTATCCAAAATTTGTCACTCCTAGATCCAAGAAAGAAGTTCAGTCTTTCTTGGGGAAAATTAATTTTCTGAGAAGGTTTGTTTTGAATTTTGTTGAGTTGGTAAAGTTTATCGTAGCCATGTTGAGGAAAGGAAATGAAATCAAATGGAATTCTGAATATCGTAACTCTTTTGACCAAATAAAGAAGGTATTGACTGAAGCACATGTGTTCATCAGTCCTGACTACTCCAAGGAGTTTCTAATTTTCTCTTTTGCTTCATTTGACACAGTAGCAGTTGTTTTATTGCAGAAAAATGTCGAAGGGTTAGAGCATCCCATTTCCTTTTTTAGTAGGGCACTGAGAGATGCTAAAATAAAGTATGAAATCATGGAAAAGAAGGCTTATGCTTTGGTTAAAGATCTCAAATCTTTCATATTTTATGTGCTACATTTTAAATTCATTGCATATGTCCCTTTAGCCTCTGTGAAGGAGATCCTCATTCATCCTGACATAGATGGAAGAAGGAGCAAGTGGATTGCCAAAATCCTTGAATTTGATCTTGAAGTAAAGCCTACCAAATTGGTTAGAGGTCAAGGTTTAGCTAGATTGTTCATTGAATCTAATTATAAAGCCTTGGGGGTCAATTTCATCAACAGTTGTTCAGAGAATCAATAAGTTGAGTTGTCTGATGAAGATCCTAAAGTCACACCCCCATTGGCAGGATGCACTTGGTACAAAGACATTATATTTTTCCTACAGAAGTTACAGCCTCCTGATGACATGGAAAAGAGAAAGGTAAGAGCTTTGAAGATCAAATAAATTAAATATTGTCTGATTGAACAGGTCTTATATTGGAAAGACCCTTTAGGAGTGATTTTGATATTCCTAGACCCACAGGAATCCCAAAACATTATATATGATTTTCATGATAGTTTATGTGGGGGGCATCACTGTTGGAGAACCACAACCTATAAAATTATCAAGGCTGGGTATTTTTGGCCTAACCTCTTTACTCATGTCTCTGCAAAGATCAGGGCTTGTATTAAGTGTCAGAAATTCTATGGAAAGAAGTAGCTCAAGTCTTTGCCACTAAATCGTGTGGTAGCTTTATGGCCCTTTCAACAGTGAGGCCTAGATATTATTGGGGAAATTCATCCTGCTTTAAGTGGTCAACATAGTGTTGGCAGCCATATTAATCTCTATTTTTACAAGCTTCCTACACAGAGTTTTTAAATTCTCATTACTCGTCACAAACTTTTTCATTAAACGACACCATTATCCGTCGCTTTCTACGTACCTGCTTTTCGATTTCGTTTTCATAACTGCAAGTATGAAAACTCACCGCTGGAATTCATGTTTGATTTCATCAAAGGGTTAATGTTCATATGGTTTATCGTCTATTTGTCTTATTTTGTTATGAGCATGGTTTTTTTCATGGTATAACCCCTTGGTCTCGAACACACCTTGGTTACATGCATATCAAACCACCACCTATTTAGCATTCGACTAATGTTAATGGGATTTTAAATTATAAAAACTTTGATTCAATTTCTTATTTGACATTTTGTTCGAATCGTGGATATGCATATGATGGTTTTCAACTGTTATGATTTTTATGTGTACCATTACACCAAGGTGTCATTCCAAGTACATCATGATATGATGTTTTTGCATGGCCTCGATCTATACAATTTTCCTCACATGCATAGCATTAACGCTCCTGCCTACCATTTTGATCTCTTTTCGCATTGTGTTGGGGAAGCTCGGGGCAATGGCTCTGTTCCTGTTCTGTCAAAACCTATTGCCAAATACCCTGTCGATCCTGTGCTATTAACCATGGCCCCTGTAGTGAGAATTGAGCCCAATGGTGTCCAGACATTATTATCGTTTGATAATGCCCGAGAAGACTTAGAGAGGAATGGTTGGCGTGTATTTGTTGAAAGTTTGATGGTTTTAATTTAACAGTCGCTCAGGAATTTGCATTAACGTTCGATGGTTGCAGAGCTAAAATAGGAGACGTCCAGCTTGAGTTAAACGAAGATTTTATTAGCCAAGCCACCGGTCTACCAGCCGTGGGACAAAAGTGGTTTAAAAACTCAAAGGTTGAAGAGGTTCCCTAGTCATTGTTGTTCACCTCAACGAAGATTACCAGCTGCGACAAAGGTATGCCCGTTACAGCTCTAAAACCTAGATGGCACGATCTGTTAGCTATTGTCAAACAGTTCGTTACCTGTGAGGGTAGATATGGTTTGGTTTTCTTATATCACTTGCGGTTGCTCATGAGTTTTATCGATTTTCCCCTAAACATGCCCTATTTTCTCCTTCAAAGCTTATACAAAATGGCAAAGCATTTTAAAAGGAAGAAATCTTATTCTAGCCTGTTCCACCATTGTTTGATCAAGATTATTATTGTTCATCAGTTGAAGTTAAACGGTGATTGTTGGGATGCCTTCCTGTTAAGAAATTGTTTTGCTAGCAGTGAAATAGGACAGGTTGACAAGCATGTCATCACATAAACCCACGTCGAGCCTACCATCCCTCCTCCTTCGCTCTCGCTCTGTGTGGAACCCTCGACCTATCCGGACACTACCCAACCCAACACTCTACCAGATTCGTATCCCAAAGGTGGTGTTAAGTCTGTTAAAAAATCTGCAAAGAAAAAGTGTAAAGGTAATATTGATATCAATTATAAGGGTAAAAGGTTCGTGTGTTGGGTTTCACGATGTGCTCAAAATAAACCTAAGCCCTGTGCAGACCAAAACGCAATTGTGTTAAGCGAGGATTTTGATTCGGAAATTGAACGGTTTCTAACTGAAGAATATCCATATTCGTATGGACTTTGCTCTGGTAAACCCTATGATTATGTGACAAACCTTCCACCGTGTCTTAAAGACAACCCCGATTTCGTTGGAATCAAACTCAACAGTGAACCTACAGGTCAAATGGAAAATTCCCCACCTGTTCATACCATCACTACTAATACACGGTCTATTCAACCGCAATGCAACGAATGTCAATCATGGCTCGATAGGTATTACAAAGGCGTGCCTTTACTTCAGTCTCGGATCAAATCCTTGGAAGACCAGGTGAATTTGCTAATGAAAGAGAATAGAAGACTACTATCTGTAGCCCAAACCAATGATAAACAACACAAAACCACAGGGTCTGTTGTTTTTAAGAACGTGGAAGCAACGACTGCCATTGTGAATTCTAAAATTGCTTGATTAAGACAAATCCCTTAATCTGAGGTATGGTGTTTGAAAATAAGTTTAGGATGATTTTGTCTTTGTTTTTAATTAGAATACATGATTTGTTTGCACAGATTACATCTAGTATGTTTTGATTGATTCAATAAAATACGATTCTAGTTATAATTATAACTAGCTACGAAATCGTTAGATTCTGTAGCTAGTTACTAAAATTCAAATTTCTTGATTTCACAACTACAAATGCAATCTGAAATCTTTTATTCTTGTGTGTTTACAGGTACCTACGATTTCTAAAGAAGATTTGAATCACTGGTGGCATCTCTCAGCATGCTATTTTTTTATGTGGTTTTAGAATAGGTTGTTAGTTTTGATAACAAATAGAATCTGGGAGGTTGCATCCCCCACTTTTTTGGGGAACAAATCAGATAATTTCCATAAGAAAAATTTTGATCCTGTGACATTTATAAATGTATTGTTTTGTAAACTAAGAACCATCGCTGCCTAGGAGCAGAAACTATGGATTTATGATTGACAGACTTGAATGGAAGTTGATATTGGCATAGCTTTAGCTTTGATATATCGTATTTTTGTTCAAGTTTTGGTCATTTTGATTTGTAATTAAATTGTGACTACTTTAGATATCATGGTTTATTACAGATTGATTTGATGGAATTTATATGATGTCCGTGTTTTATGTCTCTCATATTATATACAACAATTACTTTGTTCAAATTTGATGATTAGAAGGTTAATCTTATTTATTCAATGAGCATACAAATTTTTACAGCCAGATTTATCTTAATGTGATCATTTGTAAAATCATAAAATTGTTGTTACTAATTCTCTTATATGTTTTGTCATTAGAATTCAATCATTACTACTTCGCGTTTATGAGAAGCATTTGGAAAAAAAAATGTGGTTTACTCCATCAAACAACGAAATTGGATACTGTACACAGGATGAATAGGAGATGTGATTACATGTCAGTTTGTTAGTTTTATTTTATTAGTTTAATTAATATAGAAAGTTCCTGTAATCTAAACACATTCTACTATTACTATCTGTTTTCAATTAGACAGTTAGCTATTTCGTTTCTTGTTTATAAAAGTTATAAAAAATCAAAAAAGGTTGAATGATAGTTTTGCTATCATAAATCAATTCATATTTGAGTTTCGCAGATTTAGATTAAAATTCACATTTTGTATATATTACACATATATTAGAGATATAATCCTATAGATATATTGTAGAACTATTCCTTAAACATTAGTTAGTGAACTGTAAGTATATTGTAGATTTGTAGATAGTTTTCAGTGAGTGTTTTTATTAAGTTATTTTCTTTAGTTTTGTTTTTCACTTTCTTAGGACTTAGATCAGCTAACGGAGGCGCTAAACCCGTTGGAGTGGATTAATACAAATGGCTCGGGTTAAGTAGACAACCCTGGACCGCATTCACTCCTCCAGTTGACGAGCGGTCAATTTTTCCCGTCAACAAATGGTGCTAGAAGGAGGGCCTGATAATTATTAATGGCACGAGGTGGTCGTAAGACTCCTCCACCACCTACCCACTCACCTATAGTGACTAGAAGTCATTCAAACGACAACATTGTCCCTCAAACAACAACCACATCAAACGACTATCTATGGATCACAGTTGAACCAATAACCCCAAATCCTACGGGTGGTGACATACAAGAGATTGTCCGCCAATCTCTCATAAGAACACACAGTGACTTTGCCCATTTAAGACAACCAAACCGACCTTTGGACCAACAATTAGACTTCTTTGATATCAGAGAACAACTTGGAGGTCACTTAGGAAGTTTTCTAAGTGTGCTTTGTTTTAGGAAGGTCTAGGGAGGATTTCGATTTTCTTTTTGGAAGATGAACTAGTCTCTATTTCATTGCTAGTAGTGTCTTTTAAGCTGAGGATGTCTTTCTCGATCTGACTTTCTGATAGTTTCCTAAGTGTTCAAAAACTTTCCAATCAAGTTATAGATTTGAAAAGGACGGTTGAAGAAGATTCTTTGAGCAAAGGACCTTACAAACCCCCGTTTAGGACGCCTTTTCCCACCAACCGACCTAATTCAAATACTGAAGGCCTAAATCTAGAAAGCCTACAATTCGCTATTCAAACGATTCTAGAAGTACAAGATAACTTGATGCCTCCTGAGATCCCTGAGGAAGTAGCTGAATAAGAGATAGTAGAAGAACATGAATCGTCTCCGAACATTTTTGGACATTTCTCGGATAATATTTTTCAAGCTAATTTCGAAACAGTACATCCTTAAAATACTAGGAGTAAGACAACAAACAAGCCTTCTTCTAAAATCACTACGAATTTGCCCCCAAAACAGTATAAACCAACTGAGACTAAACAGAATTATGTAAACCCAATCTTAGATTATGATTTGGTTGAAGATCTAAAAAACTTAAGGGCTAATATTTATGTTTATGAATTATTAAAATTCTCATTTCTTCTACAAAAAATGCTACATAATATTGCAGAGAACAACAAAAATGGCAATCCAAGCAGTAACAAAGGTTTTCAGAACAACCCCAAAGTTCCTCAAAAGGCATCCACCAAGACTACTTATGATTCTCATGAGAAAAGAGACCTTCTTGTAAATAATGTAACAAATGTAGATAAATTAGTTTTAGACGCTACGAGTAAAAAGCAACAAGCTTCCACCATTAGTACTCGCAGAAATGTCCCTCCATTTTTGTTAACTTTTGAAATATTCAATAGGAATGTGCACAACTGTATGGTAGATTCAGGAGTGTCATCTAACATAATGCCCTGGTCTGTGTGTCAGAAGATTAATGCTGAAGTTCAACCATCCACCTTGAAGATCATCCAACTTGATCTAACTAGTGTTAAAGTTATAGGCGAATTGAGAAATGTTCTTATAAGATTGTCGTCTAACCCTAAAGTTCATCAAGTGACTGATATTATTGTCGTAGATATCCCAGAAGTTTATGGTTTGTTATTAAGCAGAGACTGGTCAGAACAGCTACACGGCTATTTTGCGACAGATTGGTCTCACTTGTGGCTACCCAAGAATGGAAATCCCAACAGAATCAAGGTAAATCGTGAACGTTACTTAAAGTTCATATTGAAAGATTTAAATGATCCCAATGAGCCATTTACACCTTCTACTGATTCACCCAAAATACAAGGGATGGATACCTTTTTCGGCAATTTCATGGCCGAAACTTCTACTATCAATAACCTTGAACAGCAGTCTGAAATTTTGACATATATGCAGTCAGCAGCATCTACCCAATGGTCACATGCACCCGACAAAAATCAAATATGGTCTCTTTACTTTAACGGGTCAAAATCCAAGGAAGGAGCTGGTGCGGGCTGCGTGATTATTGATCCAGCGGGTAATAAAACCCTGATTGCGTGTAGGTTAGAGTTTGAATGTGCAAACAACACAGTATAATATGAGGCTTTATTGCAAGGCCTTAGAAAAGAATTAGATATGAACATTCAAAATTTGATTGTCTTTAGTGATTCAAAAATTGTGGTTAGACAGGTAAAAAATTCTATCCACTGTTTATCTCCACACCTTAAAATCTACCAATCTGAGGTATGGAATTTGATAAATAAGTTTTATGCATTTAACATAAATTCTATTCCTAGATTGAATAATTTGGAAGCCGACTTGTTAGATTATGTAGCTTCGAAGCTCTTTCTTGCAGAAGGCTTATCTCCAAATGCATTCTCTATCGAACTGTTGTTCAGACCATCCATTCCCGACAACATCATGAATTGGAGAGTCTTCAATGACGATCAACAGATTATAAGTTTCCTTCATATGGAAGAAACTTTCCAGGGTGCAGTAATCGACGAAGGTACTCATGACGAAAATCTTCGTGACTTCATGGTAATACCATATCCAAGATCTCATGAATCTTCATCAGACATGGTAAATTCTATCCCTAAATCTGTAGTTAAATTAGAAAAAATTTATGATCTTTAGGACAAGTTCAAAAAATCAGTGAACTGTAAAATGAATAGTTCCTCTTTAACACATGAAAAAGTAAACTTGGGAACTAAATACAATCCACAGTGCATTAATTTATGGGTGGGATGTTCTGAACAAGAAAAAGTAGCGTTTATTAAATTGTTTAAGGAATTCAAAGATGTTTTTGCTTGGACGTACGACGACCTAAAAACCTTTGATCCTAACATCATACAACACGTTATTCCTATGAAACCCCAAACCCAACCTTTTCAACAAAAGTTAAGGAAAATGCATCCAAAACTCAAACCTACTATCAAGAAGGAATTAAATAAACTCTTGAATGCTAAGATAATCTTCTCAGTTAGGCACAGGCAATGGGTCTCTAATCTTGTCCCTGTCTGGAAGAAGAGTGGTGAAATCTRACTATGTGTCGATTTCTGAAATCTTAATCGAGCGTTTGATAAAGACAACTACCCCATCCCACATATGGAACAAATCCTTCAACAGGTATCTAGTTCTGAAAGATTATCCTTATTGGATGGTTTTTCAGGGTATAACCAAGTCCTGATGTCCCCTCCAGATCAACTTAAAACCACCTTCCGCACCAAATGGGGCACCTACGCTTATAGAAATATGCCCTTTGGACTCATAAATGTTGGTGCCACTTTCCAGAGAGCGATGGACATCTCTTTCCAAGGCTTAATTAGTCTATTTGTCATAGTTTACCTGGATGATGTTACTGTCTTCTCGAAAAACAAAGCAGATCATCTAGCTCATTTAAGATCCATTCTACAGCGTTGTCGTAAGTACGACATTTCTTTGAATCCTAAAAAATCTATCTTCGCAGTAGAACAAGGTAATCTCTTAGGATTTATTGTATCAAGTGAAAGGATGATTATCGACCCTGAAATAACTCAAGTCATTTCGAAACTCCCCCCTCCCTCGTCAAAAAAGCCTATGCAATCTTTCTCAGGTCAGATAAACTTTGTCAGGAGATTCGTCCCCAGTTTTTCAGAAATGGTGAGACCATTACAAAACCTAATAAAAAAGAACATACAATACCATTGGGGACCTTTAGAAAACCAGGATTTTAATTCAATAAAAAAAGGCCATAATAGACGCTCCTCTAATGAGCCCTGACTTTTCGCGAGACTTCACTCTCTACACATTCGCTTCTAACCACTCTTATGTCGCTGTCCTAACTCAAAAGAACGTTGAAAACAATGAAGTCTCAATTGCCTTTATGAGCTCAGCCTTTAAATGGGCGGAACTTAATTATCCAGCAATAGATCAGCAAGCCTATGTTGTTTTTAAAGTAGTAAAGCACTTTTGATCTTATCTTTTGAAATCTAGGATGAAAATCATTGTCCCTTACCCGGTCGTCAGAAATCTGTTAGTACAGAAAGAACTAGGCGAAAAGAGGGAAAATTGGGTCACATCCTTGCAAGAGTAAGACATAGAAATCACCCCAGCACAAATAGTGAGAGGACAAGGGTTATGCAAGTTAGTCTATGACTCAGCTGCAGGACAGCAAGAAGAAAATGATATGTCAAACCCTGGACAACACTACCAAAATTTAATCTGTTGTGCACAAAACCATGTTAGTCCCTGGTATGATGATATAAAATTTTGTCTTGAACATGGGTTAGCTCCCCGTCACCTGGATCCCACAAAAAGAAGAGAGATAAGATTAAAATATGCTTCCTTTCAGTTGATTAATGGTATTATGTTTCGTCAAAATTTTGATGGAGTACTAATGCGTTGTCTTGAGAAAGATGAAGCAGAAAAGGTCTTATTGGAATTACATGCAGGAGAAGTTGGTGGGCATTTTGGTGGAGATACCATTGCCCATAAAGTATTAAGAGCAGGTTACTACTGGCCCACACTTTTTAAATATGTTCATGCATTGTGTTGCAAGTGTGTAATTTTTCAGAAAGCATCTGGATGGATACAGAAACCAGCCTTCCCTCTGCAACCCGTTTTAGTAGATTCCCCTTTTCAGCAGTGGGGTCTAGATATTATAGGTCTAATTAATTTTCCATCCTCATAGCAGCATAAGTTTATCATAACAGCCACGGATTACTTCACCAGGTGGTCTGAAGCTGCCCCATTAAAAGCTATAAATACCAGTCAAGTAATAGCCTTTTTGAATTCAAATATTATTACTCGTTTTGGTATCCCTGACTGCCTGGTATTTGATAACGCTTCCTATTTTTCGTCTCTTGAGATGAGTGATTTCTCTCTAGAAAAAGGAATTAAACTAAAATATTATGCCGGCTATTACCCTCAAGGAAATGGATTGGCAAAATCAACTAATAAAAATCTGATCAAAATTATCAAGAGAACGGTATCTGAAAACCATAAAAATTGGCATAATGCACTGTTAAACGCAATCTGGGTTGATAGAGTGACTCCAAAAACTGTTGTGGGTAACTCACCCTTCTTTCTCGTTTACGGCAGAGAGGCAATTCTGCCACCACATATTCTCCTTCCCTCTCTGCAGCTATCACAGAAAATACAAGAAGAGGATTGTCCTCCTTTGGAGAATCGAATTAACGCGTTGTTGAAATTAGAAGAAGTGAGGGCTCAAGCGAAATAGAAATTGGATCAACATCAACTCGTTGTTAAAATCTGGTTTGATTCCAATTCTACCTATGATAGAAATTTTGAGGTGGGTGACCTTGTCCTAAAATGGGACAAACCGCATGAGGGAAAAGGAGAGCATACAAAGTTTCAGAACTTGTGGCTAGGACCATTCTTGATTGCTGAGAAATTGGGTCCCAACTCCTTCCGATTACAAAATCTAGACGGACACCCAAACACCTATCTGGTGAATGGTCAAGCTCTAAAAAGGTATTTCACCTGATGACAATCCCGTGTACACTATGTAAATATTTTTGTTTTTCTTGCCTTTTGTTTTTCTTTGTTGTGTTTCTTTGATTCTTCCCTTATGCTTACCAGTTTTTATTTTGAAACACACATTCCTGCATCATGAACTATTTCAGACAAAGAGAACAGAAAAATTTCTCCTCTGAAATGACTACTGAAGATTGTTAAAACATCAATTATGATATTTTTCTGAAGTTTGCAACCATGTTAAAGAAAGCTTGTTGTTTGAAAAGCGTTTCTTTATTTCAATCTGTAACTAAATCTTTTCACGATCATCCATAAAAATTTCTTCTTACACTATCCCTGTTCCTTAAGAGAACAACTCAGAGATGTATCCCCACCTTCGAAGGTCAGTTTATTAACAAACTATCTCTAGATCTTAATGAAAGACAGTTAAAAAATTCTCTCAAGGTCTGTAATTTATTAAAATATGTCCAAAATATCAGTATTTTTAGTGTCACCCCGCTTGATTAAATATCTTTAAAACTAAAAAAATCTTCAGAGAGCTGTGGGAAGTGCTTGTAAACCCATCGGGATACTGAACAGGTATGCTGGCAGCGGGTAAATGCATGCATGACACCAAGATAACTTCGTCGAGGTACTGAACAGGCCCGCTGGAAGTGAAGCAATGTCAGGTATATGAAAATTATCAGATATGGAATCTTTTGACCTTAAATTTCCTTCATTCTTATCTGGAACTTCTTGGCAAGATACAGATATCGGATTGGGTTAAATGGCACCCCTGTCGAGGTTATGGATGCCTGCTAGCAGCAACAGCTCTGTCAACAGTATTGGAGATTTTAACCTTAACAATGTGACTCTCTTTTGTCGAGATTGTCATCAGTTTTCGTCTTTTAAAATAACAAGAAATATGAAACTAGAATTTTTTATGATTGATAATGATGTTCAAACAGTTTCTTGGTCATTTTCGAATTGAAGTTTTTCCGATTATCCTAATCTGGACTTGTTCGTTTAGCAGAGATAACTTCTTCTATCAGTGTGTCGCCATTGTTGGCAGCCATATTAATATCTATTTTTACAAGCTTCCTACACAGAGTTTTTAAATTCTCATTACTCATCACAAACTTTCTCATTAAACGACACCATTATCCATCACTTTCTACGTACCTGCTTTTCGATTTCATTTTCATAACTGCAAGTATGAAAACTCACAGCTGGAATTCATGTTTGATTTCATCAAAGGGTTAACGTTCATATGGTTTATCGTCTATTTGTCTTATTTTGTTATGATCATGGTTGTTTTCATGGTATAAGCCCTTGGTCTCGAACACACCTTGGTTACATGTGTATCAAACCACCACCCATTTAGCATTCGACTAATGTTAATGGGATTTTAAATTATAAAAACTTTGATTCAATTGCTTATTTGGCATTTTGATTGAATCGTGGATATGCATATGATGGTTTTCAACTATTATGATTTTTATGTGTACCATTACACCGAGGTGTCATTCCAAGTACAGCCTGATATGATGTTTTTGCATGGCCTCGATCTATATGATTTTCCTCACACGCATAGCATTAACGCTCCTGCCTACCATTTCCAACTCTTTTCGCATTGTGTTGGGGAAGCTCGGGGCAATGGCTCTGTTCTTGTTCTGTCAAAACCTATTGCCAAATACCCTGTCGATCATGTGTTGTTAGCCATGGCCCCTATAGTGAGAATTGAGCCCAACGGTGTACAGACATTGTTATCGTTTGATAATGCCCGAGAAGACTTAGAGAGGAATTGTTGGCATGTCTTTGTTGAAAATTTTGAGGGTTTTAATTTAACAGTCGCTTAGGAATTTGTGTTAATGTTCGATGGTTGCAGAGCTAAAATAGGAGACGTCCAGCTTGAGTTAAACGAAGATTTTATTAGCCAAGCCACCAATCTACCAGCCATGGGACAAAAGTGGTTTAAAAACTCAAAGGTTGAAGAGGTTCCCTAGTCATTGTTGTTCACCTCAAGGAAGATTACCAGCTGCGATAGAGGTATGCCCGTTACAGCTCTAAAACCTAGATGGCATGATCTGTTAGCTATTGTCAAACAATTCATTACCTGTGAGGGTAGATATGGTTTGGTTTTCTTATATCACTTGCGGTTGCTCATGAGTTTTATCAATTTTCCCCTAAACATGCCCTATTTTCTCCTTCGAAGCTTATACAAAATGGCAAAGTGTTTTAAAAGGCAGAAATCTTATTCTATCTTGTTCCACCATTGTTTGATCAAGATTATTATTGTTCATCAGTTGAAGTTAAATGGTGATTGTTGGGATGCCTTCCTGTTAAGAAATGGTTTTGCTAGCATTGAAATAGGACAGGTTGACAAGTCTGTCATCACAGAAACCCTCGTCGAGCCTACCATCCCTCCTCCTTCACTCTCGCCCTGTGTGGAACCCTCAACCTATCCAGACACTACCCAACCTGACACTCTACCAGATTTGTATCCCAAAGGTGGTGTCAAGTCTGTTAAAAAATCAGCAAAGAAAAAGTGTAAAGGTAATATTGATATCAATTATAAGCTAAAAGGGCCATGCATTGGGTTTCATGATGTGCCCAAAATAAACCTAATCCATGTGCAGACCAAAACACAATTGTGTTAAGCGAGGATTCTGATTCGGAAATTGAACGGTTTCTAACTGAAGAATATCCATATTCGTATGGACTTTGCTCTGGTAAACCCCATGATTATGTGACAAACCTTCCACCGTGTCTTAAATACAACCCCGATTCCCCTGGAATCAAACTCAACAGTGAACCTACAGGTCAAATGGAAAATTCCCCACTTGTTCATACCAGCACTACTAATACACAGCCTATTCAGCCACAATGCAACGAATGTCAGTCATGGCTCGATAGGTATTACAAAGACGTGCCTTTACTTCAGTCTTGGATCAAATCCTTGGAAGACCAGGTGAATTTTCTAACGAAAGAGAATGGAAGACTACAATCCGTATCCCAAACCAATCATAAATGATAAAAAACCACAGGGTCTATTGTTTTTAATTACGTGGAAGTAGCAACTGCCATTGTGAATTCTAAAATTGCTTGATTAAGACGAATCCCTTAATCTGAGGTATGGTGTTTGAAAATAAGTTTAGGATGATTTTGTCTTTGTTTTTAATTAGAATACATGATTTGTTTGCACATATTACATCTAGTCTGTTTTGATTGATTCAATAAAATACGATTCTAGTTATAATTATAACTAGCTACAGAATCGTGAGATTCTGTAGCTAGTTACTAAAATTCAAATTTCTTGATTTTACAACTAAAAATGCAATCTGAAATCTTTTATTCTTGTGTGTTTACAGGTAGGTACCTACGATTTCTAAAGAATATTTGAATCGCTGGTGGCATCTCTCAGCATGTTATTTCTTTATGTGGTTTTAGAATAGGTTGTTAGTTTTGATAACAAATAGAATTTGGGAGGTTGCATCCCCCACTTTTTTGGGGAACAAATCAGATAATTTCCATAGGATATGTTTTGATCCTGTGACCTTTATAAATGTATTGTTTTGTAAACTAAGAACCATCATTTCCTGGGAGCAGGAACTATGGATTTATGATTGACAGACTTGAATGAAAGTTGATATTGGCACAGCTTTAGCTTCGATATATCGTATTTTTGTTCAAGTTTTGGTCATTTTGATTTGTAATTAAATTGTGACTAATTTAGATATCATGGTTTATTACAGATTGATTTGATGGAATTTATATGATGTCCGTGTTTTATGTCTCTCATATTATATACAGCAATTACTCTGTTCAAATTTGATGATTAGAAGGTTAATCTTCTTTATTCAATGAGCAGTTATATACAAATTTTTACAGCTAGATTTATCTTAATGTGATCATTTGTAAAATCATAAAATTGATGTTACTACTTCTCTTATATGTTTTGTCATTAGCATTCAATCATTACTGCTTCGCGTTTACGAGAAGCATTTGGAAAACCTGTTGCGGTTTACTCCATCAAATAGCAAAATTGGATATTGTTCACAGGACGAATAGGAGATGCGATTACAGGTCAGATTGTTAGTTTTATTTTATTAGTTTAATTAATATAGAAAGTTCATATAATATAAACACATTCTACTATTACTATCTGTTTTCAATTAGACAGTTAGCTATTTTGTTTCTTGTTTATAAAAGTTATAAAAAATAAAAAAAGACTGAATGATAATTTTGCTGTCATAAATCAATCCATATTTGAGTTTCGCAGATTTAGATTAAAATTTGCATTCTGTATATATTACACATATATCAGAGATATAATCCTATAGATATATTGTAGAAATATTCTATAAACATTAGTTAGTGAACTATAAGTATATTGTAGATTTGTATATAGTTTTCAACGAGTGTTTTTATTAAGTTATCTTCTTTAGTTTTGTTTTTCACTTTCTTAGGAATTAGATCGGCTAACAGAGCCGCTAAACTCGTCGGAGTGGATTAATCCAAATGGCTTGGATTAAGTAGACAACCCCGGACCAGATTCACTCCTCCAGTTGACGAGCGGTCAATTTCACCCGTCAACACATAGGTGGATCTTGATTACCACAAACTACTTTACTAAGTGGATAGAGGACATCCCCACAAGAAATGCTTCCCACAAAGTAATCATTAGTTTTCTCGAGGATATTATGGCAAGATTTGGATGTCCAAACAGAATTGTCACTAATAATGTTGCAACTTTCAAGGCTGAACCATTGATTAAGTTTTGTAAATAGTTTGGAATCATATTGATTCACTCTACTCCTTACTATCCCCAAGGGAATGGACTGGCAAAGTCCTCTAACAAGAGCCTTATTAATATCCTCAAAATATTGTTAGAGAACAACAAGAAGGCATGGGACTCAAAGCTTAAATTTTCTTTATGGGATGATAGAGTGACAACAAAGAGATCCCTTGGTGTCTCTCCTTTCCAGCTTGTGTATGGAGTTGAGGCCATATTTCCTTCTCATCTTGCCTAGCCTCTGGAAAAATTCTTCCAAGACTACCAAGGGGAACCTGATGATATGATCAGAAGAATACAACAGCTGACAGAAGTGCAGGAGACTAGGGAGAAACTACTAGCCAAAGCACATGACCATCAACAAAAGATCAAGTAGGCCTTCGATAAGAAGGTGACCAAAGAAGATTTCCAGCTGGGAAATCTAGTACTAAATTGGGATGCACCCAAACAATATAAAGGCAAGCACAATAAATTTGAGTCCTTGTGGATTGGCTCCTTCAAAATTTCTTAGGTTTTTTCAAATAACACTTACAAGTTGTAGGATTTGGAGGATGCTGAATTTTTTGGTAGCCCTGTAAATGGGCATTTTCTAAAGAATTTTTTTACTTAAGCTAGGAGTGGATTCCCATGTCATTGTAAATATCTTATTTTTTTTTACTTTTGGTTTTAATAAGTGACTCCATAACCCAACAGCTAAGGTACTAGAACTACTTGTTCTTGGCAGCTCGCAGGGAGCATGCCATCCCCTGTGGAGCCAAATGTTATCACATGAACTTTTCAAAGTCCTATGGGTTTGTGGTTTCTAACTAAGTCTATAATTTTTCCCTGTCTTTCTCCTTTTCTCAAACCAAGTCTTAAAGTTTCCCCTTCGACTAGTAAAGTTGGTTTTGTTCGCCTCTTTTTTGTTTAAAAAACATGGTTTTCCTTGATGTTTTACCTGAAAAAGTCTCGATCCAAAGCCTTTATGTTTTCCTCTAAAGATGAACACCCATCTCCTTTTGTTTCAATCATTCGTCCTATTGTTTTCACAATCCCCTATCCAATTGTTCAAGTCTTTGTTTACATAGGCCGCAGTTGCGGGCTCAAAGAGAGACACTCAGAGAAGTATTTTCTAGACCCGAATCAAGCAAAAAGGTAGGTACATCTTTCAACGGTGGGAATTCCATGTGGAGTTCATATTAGTAGCTCACGGAAGTTCGGAATCTTAAAAGTTGGGCAAAGTATAGCGTCAGAGCAAAAGGCCCGAAGAGAGCATGAGTCGTTGATTTTTAAAGGGAAATGTGGCATTTGATCCAAGTGTTCGGGGAAATAAGCTTTGGGAGTTTTGAAGTGAGAAGTGTGTGGAATTCTCGAAGTTTCGAAGCACGAACTCCAAAAATAATTTGAGCCATCAAAAGTTGAGGACGCATGGAGGCAGATCCCTCACTTCGGAGTTTGTCACTCCGGAGAATTGTGGGAGTTAAACATTGCAAAGTCCCAAAATGCACGAAGTCTCGAAGACCCGAAGGAGATCCCGATCATTGATCAAGGGAGAAGAAGGGACTTTGATCTGGTTGAAGGGGTCAAAGTCTCGAAGTAGGAGTAGAACTATTGATTGAAGATGACGTGCATCAGTGGATCGACAGCTCCAAGTAAAAGCACAGAAGGTAAGCAAGATTTGAGTTTGGATTTTCCCAGAGCCCGGAGGCCCAAAGTGGATCTCACCCGTCCTAATCCAGGAGCCATGCGTCATCAGATCCTTAGCTCTGGAGGTTTTTTTTGGGGAAAATATAGTTTGAATTTTCAAAGGTCTGAAGCCCGAATCACGAAGAAGATCTCAATTGTCAATTTGAAAAGGGAAGATTTTTTCCATCAATATAAAAGGCATCAGGATTGACTCAAAGAAGTCATGGGCACTGCCTAGAAAATTCATGGGTGTCAGAACTCGTCTCGATCCCGATGAAGGTAGTTAATGGAAATGGGGATGGTAATTGAGACCTCGTCTCACCCCATAAATGGAAATTATACTGAGAATGGACATGGGGGGAGATTGTCAATCCAAAGTTTCTCGAGGGACGAATTTTCCTGCAAAGCACATAACTAAGTCAGGATCCCGTCTAAAATAAGAAGTCTTGCACAAGCTAACAGAGTAGGCACCGACTGGAAACTTTGAATGCAGGGGTCCGATCACATTACTGGTGGTTGTAGCAGTTTTAGTATATATAGGCAGTTTTGATATTTTGTTAAGTTTGAATGGTTGAGCTAGGCTCCCTGCTATTGTAATTATTTTTTATGAAGAACATTGGCTCTCTCATAATGTATTTGTTTTTTGAGACATATTGGTTAATCTAAGTCATCTTTCTTGCTCCATATTATTTTCCTCTGATACTAAGAGAGTTCATGATTGACTTATTCACATGGATTGTTATAATTATATTATTATGAATGCTGTATTATAGTGTTGTTGTAATTTCTTCTAGTTTCTTTGATATTTGAATTCAAGAGGATCTTGCGTTTAAGTTTTTCCTCCTTAGGTTGTTGGAAGACCTCATTTCCATAGCAGACCTCTACATTCTCCTCACCAAATTCTTCCCTCAATTCACCCTTACTCCAACTTACTGATTGAAGTTGATTCTAGACCTCAATTTCTTATGCATGCTAGTTCAGATTTATGAGTTAGAACATTATTATCATCGAGTCCTCTCCATTTGATCACCTAAAACTCATTTACATTTACTGTATAAACTGATGGGTACTGGGCTTACCTTCTATGCAATCTGAGGTGAATTCTAGTGCTAACAAGTTGAATCTTTGTTCACAAAAGATGATTATGCCAAGAATCTCCTTGAAGAATTTTCAGTTCGAAAAGTGCAAGAAACGAGAAAGATCAATATTGGAACGAACAAGTCCCTAAAATATGTCAACTTGGGAGTTGATTGCACCACTGAAGAGGTTGACCAATATGTTTCCTTATTCAAATAATATATTTATTTGTTCACTTGGACCTATGATGATTTGAAAGCCTACAATAAAACTATATTCCATCATATCATTCCTTCGAGGGAAGAAGTGAAACCAATGAAACAAAAAATAAGGATGATGAATCCTAAGCTAAAACCTCTAGTAAAAATCGAATTGGAGAAGTTGAAGAAGGAAAGGATAATGTATCCCATCAAACATTCATATTGCCTTTCAAATCCAGGGATTGTAAGGAAAAATATCGGGGAAATCTGGATGTGTGTTGACTTCAGATACGTTAGCAAAGCAGACATAAAAGATAATTTTCCTTTGCCTAACATGGAGTTTCTTCTATAGCAAGTTACTGGATCGGCCTACATGTCCATGTTGGATGGTTTTTCTGGATATAACCAGGTCTTGGTGGCTGAGGAAGATAGGGAAAATAAAACATTTATCACACCATGGGAGACATATGAATATGCTAGAATGCCCTTCGGTTTGAATAATGTTGGAGCCACATTCCAAAGGGCCATGGATCATTCGTTCATCGGTTTGATAGGAAAGTTTATGGCAGACTACCAAGATGACTTTACGATGCATTCCAAGAAAAGGGAGGATCTTATCCATCATTTAAGAAAGGTTTTTGAAATATGTAGATTATACGGTGTTTCTCTGAATCCAAAGAAATGCTTGTTCGTTGTGACTCAAGGAGAGTTGTTGGGCCATATTGTATGCAAGGAAGGGATTTACATAGATATAGAAATATTTCAACCAATAAATGAGCTCAATCCCCTGACATCCAAAAAGGGATTCCAGTCATTCTTCGGAAAAATCAATTTGGTGTGAATATTTGTTCCTTACTACACAAGCATCGTAAAGCCGATCAATCTATTTTTGAAAATGGAGAAGAGGTTTGAATGGACAGAAGATACTTAGGAAGTGTTCAACAATATCAAAGGATCAATCACCATCGCTCTTGTCCTCATCAGTCTGGACTTCCAAAGAGACTTCATTATCTATTCATTTTCTACAGAGACAGTTGTTGCATTCGTTCTCACTTAGAAAAATAGCAATGGAGAAGAAATCTCAATAAGTTTTATGAGAAAACCCCTACACGACTATGATTTGAGGTATTCATAACTCGAGAAGCAAGCCTTGGCTCTTGTAAAAGCAGTAAAAAACTTTCGGATGTATATATTAAACTCCCATGTTATGGCTTATGTTCCCTCATCACCAGTGAAGATCCTTCTAAATCAGAAGTTGAGAGAAGAAAAATGGGATAACTAGTTGGAAAATATACAAGAATATGATATTGATATTAAACCTATAAAGGCAATCAAAGGACAAGGTTTATGCAAGATCATCGCGAATGGGGACTAGTTCAATGGGATGATTTTGATCTCAGTCGGAGAACCATTAGCTGATTTAGAATGGTACGAAGATATTATATTCTACTTAAGGTCCAGACAATTTCATGTAACCATGAACCCCAAGGAGTGAAGTACATTGAAGATGAAAGTGAACCAATACATGTTGATTGTTAACATACTGTTCAGAAGAAATTTTGATGGTATACTTCTAAGATCTGTCGATGAAAATCAATCCTAAGAACTAATCAGAGAATTCCATGAGGGAATATGTGGTGGACACTTTTCACCTACTAAAACCACCCACATAGTAATCAGAGAAATATTTTACTGGCCATCAATCTTCAGAGATTCGTATGCCACAATAAGGAAGTGTTTGTCATGCCAACAATTTTCAGGAAAAATGAAGAAATATGTGATGCCTTTACAACCTATTGTGGTAGAACAATTGTTTTCCCAATGGGGACTCGATGTTGTTGGGTCGATTAATCCAAAATATAGCAAGGGACATATGTACATTCTAACAACTACCTATTATTTCATGAAATGGTTGGAAGTGGTGGCACTAAAGAAGGTTGATGCTAAATAATTGATCAAATTCCTCAAAGACAACATTCTTTCAATATTTGGTGTCCCTGATAAATTTATCACACACAATGGTTCGATCTTCATTGGGTCAAATTTCATGGAGCTTTGCAGACAATATGGAATCATCATGGATCAGTCATCGAATTATTATTCACAAGGTAATGGCCTTATTGAATCCAAAAACAAAACACGTGTGCAAATACTAAAGAAAATTGTTGATAGCAACCAAAGGAATTGGCATATGAATCTGACGGATGCATTATGGGAAAGTAGAACAACCCCAAAGGATAGCACAAGGATTTATCAATATCTATTGGTTTATGTGAAAGAGACAAAAATGCCAATTAATCTAGAGCTCAACACACTAATTTTTTTGGTTAATACTGAGGATATAGAAGACAGTTCACCCATCCAGAGGAGAATCAACTAGGTGATGAAGTTGGAAGAGGAACGAAGAAAATATCTGGATCGAACTTCTCAGAGGCAGCAGAGCGTCAAAAGATATTTTGATCAGAGCACAATTGTGAAGAACTTCTATAAGGGAGATCTCATGTTACTTTGGAACAAGGCCAAGGAGAAGTCATCCATGTATACAAATTTTGAAGCATTCTAGATCGGACCATATGTCATCGAGAAGATATTGGGTTTTAACTCCTATATACTCTAAGAAATGAAGGGAAAAAGATTAATGTTGCTTTTCAACTGGCAATATTTGAAAGGTTTCTTCTCCTAATACTTTTTCATTCTTATTGTACATAATTTTATTTTATGTTCAGTTTGTATATTCTTACTCTGACTCCATAGCCCAATGGGTGGAAGCACCTGGTCACAACAGATTATGGATTCTTGAAAATCCACAGGGTTTTATCATCCCACAGTTGGAGCCTATTGTTGAGATCAATTCCTTCTTCCAAAATTTCCATCCCCTTTTCTATTTTCCCAACTTCTTTTCTCCCTTTCTTTTCCCTCTTCTATACTTACCCATTTTCCCCTTTTCCTTTTTCCCTTCTACTCTCCCTTTCTTGTTCTATACTTAGTCATTTTTTTTAGAATGGCGGGTTCCTGAGTTGGCAGACTTGCAAATCCTCATCTCCATCCACACCTTTGTATCACAAGTCTAAACAACCATCGTGTTATCCTATACTTAGTTGATTTTGCAATCGCGGGTTCTCGGGTTGGCGAGGTTGAACTCTTGCACCCCATGTTTTGTGATATACATTTTGCATACAAAATATCCACGATCTACACTTTGAACATAGGACCCCCTCCCCCCCCCCCAACTCCTAATTATCTCATATCTCCCTTTTTAGGTCCAACCGACCATGTTACAACACTTAGTCATTTTTTGACCTTTCGCAATCACGGGTTCCTGGGTTCACAAAATCCTCAAATCCTATTTCACTCATGTTCGTCCTCACCACCTTCAAGTTCTTACCAATATGCATTTAGTATGATTTAATTCTAACAACATATCATGCAGGTTTCGTAAATATAGTCATTAACGATGGAAGGGCTCGAGGATATCTCCTTTTAAAATGCATTAAACCAGGATTTGTGAAAGAATATATTATCCCTCTCAAGCATTAATTTTAAACATTATCTTGAGAAAAGGAATGTTTTCTTCAACTTATGGAAGAAACTCGACCACAACTCTATGGATATACATTGAACATTTTTGGGCATGAGGACTAGAACTTTCAGTGGTACAGAGCATATTCTTATTACTCATCCCCTTCTACCCAAAAGGAAGTAATTTGGACGTCTGTAATCACGCATGAAGGTTGCAACCCATAGGATTTTGACTATAAGGAGTTGGTTTCCTGGTGCATCGATAGATACATTCCAAACCAGCGGATCATTCAATTGCGGGACCATTCCCCTGTCTCTTTGTCACCTCAAGTATTTTGTAAGATGTTGAGACTTTGTGAACCAACGCTTACCTTAAAGGGTGAAGATTGCAGAGAATTATTAAAAAATCATGACAATGGGTTGGACATCTTACCTGAGTTCCTAGAGAAACCAGCGGTCATCCCCGAGGACATCACGAGATTGCAGGTTGGTGCATTTAAAAATCCTTTCCAGGAAATTTCTTTCATTTTCATGAGGGTAACATGACAAGAAACTACAACCAACATTTCATGCATGATTCTTTACATTTTATACTTTACGGTCAAGGAACAGGCCATCTTAGATTGGAGCAAGTTGATTTACACTGAAATATCTTCCCAATTGTCACAATACAAGAAGGAGAAGAAATTATTTATGTCCTCTTATTTTGTCTTCACAATAGAAAATTGTTGTCAGTTTCTAAGATTATCTGTGTGTAAGAAGGTAAAATGTAAATTTTACCTGGTAACCTTATGGTATCAAACATTATGGAGGCACAAAGACTCCTAGCAATTTTATGAAGTTTTTAATGAATCTGTCTCAGTTTTTAAAAGTTTTTTGTTTGGAAAGTGTTGTGAGTGGGAAATCCCCCTATGGACTAGCACTTAGGGTTTTATCATGCATGGAGAAAAGACCTAAAGATTCCTAATTTTTACCATCATCCCAGACCTAATCCCCATTATTATTAAGAAAATACGCAGTTAAGAAGATCAAGTGAACATACCTTATTTTCGACGTTTGATGTTGATCCCTCTTCACGCTTGGTCGCTCTTTGACTGCAAATCTCCTCCCAAGGCTGACCTGCATTCAAAAAAGACAAACAAATTACTCCACATGCATTTGATCTACGAATCAATGGGTTAGATATTTAATCAAAATGTACGCAATAAAAAATGAAAACCTCATATGTTGGGACGAGAAAAGTACTTCTTTGTTATTAACTTCACTAAAGAAACTTACAATGATGAAGTCAGCCACTGCTCCACGAATCTGGTCCTGGGCTCCTCTTTTACTGTGCACCAACTACTAAAACACTTGCTTCTCTTCTTCGTTGAAATCACAAAATGGTTGCAGAATCTTGGGAAAAGAGGAATACGAATTCGGGTAGAGTTTCTTTACTATGATTTTCCTCCTCTCAAATGGGACCCCTACCCCTTCTTTTATAGGCTAGATGGATCTAGGTATTTATTCAAATGACTGGCCATGCATGGTCGAAAGGTTTAGTTAACTTACCCAAAACTGTGTGTTCCGTCAGCAACTTTCCATTTTTCGTGCTTTTGTAGGTACACGCGGGTTGTAGTGGGTCAGCTAGAGTGTACACGTTGGCTGTAGTGGAGCAGGGTGTGTGGGCCTTTAAAAAGGGTGTTTTTAAGAAGAGTTGTTCAGTACTTGCTTGGAAAAGAAGGCATATGAGATGGACAGATGTCAGGTAAGTATGTCTGGTGCAAATTAGGGTTATAAAAAATGCCCCCTAATGTGTGAGGTCAGAAGAGCATCTAATGGCTGAAATACATTATCAATTTTTATCAATGTACCAAACCGGTGAGCCCAGGGACCAGAATTCGGGAGGTGGCATCTGCAAAATAAAAATTGTCTCATGGAGGCGGGCACACCCATGATCGGAATGAAATAAAATCATGGCTACCAATCAAATACACTATAGATCCATGTTATCACTGAAATTTTGTCCACACGTGGCAACAAGAACTCCACATCGTCAAAACATGATTGGAGTCATTCATGGCACAGGATTAATTCCACAGCATTGCAAAAGGGTCAAAAACTATACAAAATGACCAAAAATTTTAAGGGTGCTTTACAGCATCTGGGTGCGTGCGCGTATGCGCGTAACAGAAACGTACAAAGCGCGCATATGTGCACAAGGCGCGGCTATTGGGCGAAAAACCCGCGCGCCTGCTAAACGATGCATTTATTGAAATTGGTCGGCCTCCCAACCACTATTAGATCAGCTCCCAAGTCGATTTGACACCAAATCCGATCTCAATCCTCATGGTGGGCTGGTCAAAGACCTAATTGTGCCCTAAAGAGCCCCTTTTCACATTCTAAAGAGGTTACATAATGATCCAATGCTTGGCTATAAAAAGCCATGAATGACCACCATTTTCTCAAGGAATTCTTTGTATTGTTATGTTGTTGAGATTGCTAAGGACTCATTCTTTGGCAATACACATCACAAGCTACATTTCATAGAGCTATTCACCCCTCACTTGAGTGAATGAGCTTGGAGTTCTTTCACCCACATTTTTCATCTTTTCATTGTAAGGAGAGCAAGCTTTGAGGGCCTCAAGAGCCTTCCATTGGAGAAAGAAGGGACCCAAGTCCCCTTTCTTCTTTGTGCCTTTGGATTTCATCAACAGATCAGCTTATACATTGGTGATATTGGTCCATTTGTCTCTATTTTTCATTTNCTCTTATGCTTCTAGTTTTTATTTGTTTTAGTTTAATTTTTGTTTATAACTTTGTTGTTTTTCTTTCTAACCTTTTACTTCACAGCTGTCATGCCTAGCAGAGCCCAACTGGGCATGTAAGCACTCTTAATTTGCTCACCTAGTGACAAATTGGGTGCAAACAATCCATGTCATATAACTATATAAAGTGTAGCCATAAGAAATACACAGTGGATCTACATCTCAAAATCAAAAAGATATACATGTATAGTATCTATCTTCTAGAAGCTAATAAGGCTTGATGGATGGAGATGATGTCTTCAGAGCTCGAGCATCAAATTCAAAATCTTCAAAAACTTGGGTAGGAATGTAATATGAGTGTACGACTTCACTACCCAGAGGTCTTCGATAGCTCATCAGTCATGGACTAGAGGATCTTGATGATCCCAGATATTGAAGAACAAACAGAAGGATGTGCTTTGTCCAAGGGTGAATCATTGTGCTTCCAATAAAAAGAAAATACTTTTCCCTTCCTCTTTTTGGGGTATATTTGATTTTTTTTTTCTTTTTCAATAACTTTGGAAAAAGAATAAAAGAATGCTACGTTACAAAGGAGGATCGAGTGTCACAAACATATTAGTTCCAAGTGCATGGAACACAGGGATGCTCAGGGAAAACGGACATATGCAGGAAAAGGACACTTGGGAAAAATCCTCCAGGGGCCAAAGGTCTCAAGACATAGAGGCAAAGTGCTACAGGGCTTGCATATAAGGCATGCTTCAAATGGTTCAGTTGAGAGCAACATGGAGTCGGAATTAGGCCAAAGACGTAGGTATGCAAACATGGTTAACAAAACACACAATGGTAACGTCCTTTGATATAAATTTAACGAGCCCAAAGAAGGTAATCTCGGTGATTTTTCATATTTAGAGAGTCTGAAAAAAAACGTAAAAGGAGACTCCATTGGGGTACCTTTTTCGAAGATAGTCTAGTTGTCTCAAAAAATGGGTAAATTAGGACCAACCAGACATCTATTCAAAACCATTTTAACGAGTGTGATAAAGACAAGGTCACTTGACAATTTTTTCATTTTTAAGGAGTCTGAAAAAAGATTAACTATGGACTCTGTCAAGAATGTTCTTCTGGACCATTTTAACGAGTGTGAAAGAATAAGGTCACTCGAGGATCTTTTCAATTTTAGGGAGTCTGGAAAGATCTTAACTATGGACTCTGTGGGGGTGCGTTTTTCGTAAATTTCACTATTAAATTTGAACGTTTTTGCGACGAAGTAGAGATGAATTTTCGTCGGCATAGAGTCATTTTTGCGACCAAGATGATATTTTTTTTCATCAGAATTCATTCATCGGTCTAGCGGCCACACATGGATCTTCACCAGTCTAGCAACTGGGAAAAGAAGCCTATTCACAATAGGGAAAAGTTCGGCTAGCGACGAATGTTAGTCGGTCAAATGACTAATATTAGTCGCAAGAGTGACCAAGACAACCCTGGAAAACTTAGTCAATAAACCACTATGAGTCGCTAGAACGACGAATATTAGTTGCTAGAGCGACCAAACCATCAGTTAAAAAGGTCAAAAGAAGGAGGATCAGTTAGTCGCTAGAATGACCAAGTGACCTAGTTTGTGACCAATTGGCAATACAAGCGACTAACACGTTGGTCGCTCTAGCGACTAACACATTGGTCTCTCTAGCGACTAACATGTTGATGTTTGCAACCAATTGGAAATACTAGCGACGAACAAGTTAGTCGCTAAAGCGACCAATATTGGGGTTTTTT
>ML778924.1:830881-853946 GCA_009831015.1 Picea engelmannii | reverse complement strand
CAAGGTCGTATATAACTTGTTTTACATTGTTGTCAAAGTAATCGGACAAAGATAGAGGTAGCACATACTGTAACAAAACAATGGCCCATTAATAAATTTATGATTTCATATTAACAATATATTTACAAAATTTAAAAATATTACATCGATTCTTACCAATACATAACAAATATACGAAAGAAATTACCTTGAAGAAGGTATGCCAGTCATGAGTTTTTAACCTTCCAAATTCACCTTTCTTTGTTAATATACTCTTGATGTTTGAAGCAAATCCTATTGGAAATCTAATTTTTCGAATGAGCTCTTTTACAACATTGTTTTCATATTCTTTAAATAACCATGGGAGGTTATTTCGATCGACTCCATTAGTCCTATTTAAATCAATAATATTTAGCATTGCATGATTGGATTCTTGAATATCACTACAAATTTTAGAAATTTTTTCTTTGTCACGCCTTCCATCTAAGATTCTCCACAACATTTATGTTACGTTCTTCCCGATATGCATTGTATCGAACAAATGAGTTATTTCTAGTTGCTCATAGTAGGGAAACCTACTGAATTGTTTGGGGGAAATTTTCATTCCTCATGGAAGCATATCAATGCCTTGACGACCAACTATATGTTACATAAATGAAATTAACACAACAATTGTTATATTATACACAGTAGACATGAGAATTCAACACAATTAAAAAATTTAATATATTGCATACGATGATGAATATTGACTTACATTGACAATTTGATATGTTATATTCCAACTTCCATAGGTGTGGTGTCATTCTTCGTGGTTGTTGCACCTCTTTCGTCACCTTAGTGAGAAAAATAGAGGTGCTTGGAAGATTAGTTAGGTTTTCTAAGCAGGACAGTTGTAAGGAAAAGGGTTAGAGAAAGAAATATAAAAGAACAACTAAGAAATAAAACAACAACTAAATTAATAAGCATAGGGACATAAGGATAAAAGAAACAATGAGACCCATGTCACCAATGATAAGGCTGATATTAGTAAAAGAAAACACCGAGAAGAAAGAGGACTATGAGTCCCTTCTTCCTCCAAGGGAGGGCTCTTGGACCCCCACAAATAAGCTCTTCTTACAACTTTGAAAAAGAAAATGGTGAAAGAATTATTTGCTAATCCACTCAAGGGGTGAGATGGATTGCCCAATGCAGTGATGCTAGTATACTCTTGATGGGAATAGAGGATTCCTCAAGAGAATAGTGGCAGCATAACTTTGCTATTGAATTCCTTGAAAAATGAAGTTTATCCATGGCCTTTTTATAGCATTCCTTTGAGGTATTGTCCAACTAGTTTGTAGTGTGTAAAGAGGCTAATTAGGGCATTTATAGGTCTTTGACCAGCCACCCAATCGAATCCAATCTAGATTTGAGTGTCAAATCAACTTGGAAGCTGAACCAAAAGTGGGTGGGAGGCCAACCACTCTCATAAATGCGTCGTTTCTCAGGTGCGCGGCTTTTTGTGACAACAGTCGTGCATCGTGCACTTGTGCGTGATTTCTGTGTTTATGTTTTGTGCATGTGCATGCGCGCCCTGTGTATTCATAGCACCCTTTAATTTTGTCACTAGTTGTATAGTTTTTGACCCTTTGGAAATGCTTTTGTGTTAATTTTGGTCCATGGGTGACCTCATGACTGTTTGACGATGTTGAATTCTTGTAACCATTTGCAGATGAAATTTCAGTGATAACAGATGCCCCCTGATGGATGAGGTTAGGAGCATACATATAGCCAAAATCCATCAATGTTTCTTCTATTAATAGTGTTGTTTGTAAGAGAGAGTGATAGTGGGGTTGTCAAGAGTTACCCGTTGGAGGGAGAAGGGAACCTGTAGAACCCGACCTTCCATAAGGTGTGTAAAAATAAACTGTGTACAAACGAGGTGGGCATGCCCCATGCTCATGTTATGTAACTCAAAAAGGAATGAAGTGTTGATGTAGACAACTACAGCACCCTTGGGGGAGGTTGTGATAAAATCAGAAGACAATTTTGTGGAGGAACATACTATGAACAGTAGGCAGTGATATCTGTAAGAAGTATCATGGATTTTGTAGGCATTGATAGCCTAGCCAAGTTCAGAGGTCTTCGGAAAGTATAAGAAATAACTGCAATAGTCACAAAGTAAGACCCACCATAACATGAGAAAATGTTTATGTCAAATTTTATGGGGGTCAACGATAGAAATGAGAAATTGTGGTTCTCCCTGTGTCATTCGAGATCTCTCATGAGAAAGGTAATGTGAGTCAAGATATTGTCGTCCTTCTGGAAAACTGTGATGATGTCGACAAAAGGGGGACATGACTCCCAGAAGCAAAGGGCTTCATGAAATCTACTAGGTGAGGTTAGGAATTGGAGGAGGTACATGGACAAAGTCAAGATGTAGGAAGACTCAAGACTGCCCTTGGTTGGGTTATATGTGAGGTAAAAGTGGCTGCAACAATTCAACGAGGTCGAGTGTCAGGGGGACAACAAGACAAGGGATAAGTTGTGCCAGAGATGGGACAAAGTGAAAAAACTTAGAGGGCAGAGGTAAGTGGCCTGTGGGATACTCTAAATATATGGACGATGTTGTCAAGGGTAGATGATAAGTAGTGCCCCAACCAAGGGCGACATGGGTTTATTTTTCCAAAAAGGGAAGAAGGTCGCCAAAAGGTGACGACAAAAAGGTATGGAAATGTGGGAAATAAAGGTGTTTGCATAATAAATAAAGAATAATTTGGGATGAGTGTACAAATACAGAAACGGGTGCCCCAATGTAATATGGTTGGCCCAGGTAGGGTGCAATTTTCTTGGAGAACTAGTGGAGGGTGGGGGCCCCATGGGTGGGTTTCTGTATGAGGTATGTGAAATGAAGGGAAATTTACAGAGGGGAAAACTAATTGTGGATGAAATGGAGGGTTCATGATACTGTGGAGGTGCAGTCAAAAATAGAACCTTGAAGAGATAATATGGGAGTCTAGTGGGAAAGCTAGAAAAATGAGGAGAAGGAGTATGTGGCTGATTTGCGACATGATGTAAGACTATCGAGACTCCCATCCCTAAAGGGTTTGTGAAAAATAGCATGAGTGTCAAAGGTGAAAAAGGGTGCTATGAATGGGACAACTCATGTGGGTAAGAGTGCTACCGGGTGACAGTACCGAAGATGAAAATGGAGGTGTTGGTACTGCAGAGCCGGAGATGGGGATCCTAAAGGCAAATGTCAGAGGGTGTGACTGGAGATGCAAGTGAGATTCGGAGGGAATGGCTACATGTCAGTGCTGAGTATATACCTGAAGGGGTTGTGTTGATTTATGATGACCAAGTACCTACACACATGAAAACCAAATACCTGACGTGAACAATATCTGAAGAGAATCGAACATACGAGCATTTATTTGATAATTTTGAATATGAGCATGCGTACCTAGTCGGGGTATGAAAAAAAATGGTGCCCCAGGGGCTCAGGATGAAAAGTGGCTCAGGGACTGTCATGATGTAGATGGTGGGATGTTGATCCCATAGCTGAAGACAGATTGAAGAATGGACACCCGGAGCTTCCGGAATGGTGAGTGGAAGTTTGGCAAAAAGGCCTATATATAGTTGTAGGGCCCACATTGCCACCTCATTTGTACTTGTTGCTAGAGTGACTGGACGAGAGGTATTCAGAGGAGATTTGTAGATTTCAGGAGAATGAGGTAGTTGATCGAGGACCAGTGAGCTTCAGCTTAGTAGTCTGATCATCCTGCATAGAATTAGGGTTTCCATTTTTGGGCAGGGCCTGTACGGAGGGTCGTACAGGGGGTTTTATGGGTGTGGGCCCCCACGTGCGTGGGTGATCTGAAAGTATGCATACACAAGTGCGTGCCTGTCATCCGGATAGTCATGCATGGGGGTGCCCGTAAGGGGGACAAAGGCGCACATTATGTGTGCACATGTTGGCTACATAGCCGTGCAAGTGTGTGCAGCTGTGTAGTGAACAGGCGCGCTTTGATGTGCGCATGTGTTCATGACAGGGGTGCATGGAGGCGCCCCTGTAGTCTGAGCAGGCGCACACACATGCATGCCTGTGGGATGGATAGGCGCACCTGAGTGCGCACCTATGGAGTGAACAAGCATGCATACGTGTGCACCTGTGGAGTGAACAGACGCATGTGTGCATGCATGTGGGTTAAACAGTCGTGCCTTGGGGGCAAGGTTAACGGGTGTAAAACGTATCTTTTTAATGTTGTTTATGGTCCACGTGGCTGACCTAAGACTGTTTTATGTGGCTTCAGGCGATCATTTTGCACAATGGCAGTTGGTTGGTGAGAGCGGGATTGGTCCCAGCTAAGAGATGTTGTGGCTATTGAGGAGCCGGGGGTTCGTGCTACTTTGGCAGCCTGTGGGCTGCTGAAGTTCTTTGAGTGCCCGTTGATATGGGTGCAGGAGTATCTCATGCAGTACCTTATCCGGATGTGGAGTCCAGGCCTGCATTTCTTTATGGTGCGGGGAGAGAAACTTGTCTTCACTGCAGTGGAGGATATCTATTTTTTGACTGGGCTCTCGTTTCGGGGAATTCCCCTACCGACAGAGCTGGTATTACCTATTGACGTGGTGCTAGTGACAGTGGGACAGAGATACTGTTCCAGGGAAAAATTTATGTCAAGCTCTTTCATGAGCATCGGGGCGATGGATGCTCTAGCACATCGTTGTATAGCAGTGATGATTGTGAGGGTGTACGGGTCCCTTGCGACTCAGCGGATTAGTGGTGGTCAGCTGAGTATTATGGAGAGGGTACTAGCCGGTGATCACTTTTCCTAGGGGCTTACACTGCATACCAGGATGGTAGGGCAGCTGGACCGTTGTCAGTCCACTGATACAAGAGAGTTTTCTTTTGGGTCTATCCTAGTGGCCTAGTTTTTAGAGAGGGTGCCTATGTTGTGCCCTAGGGTTTTATTGGGTGCTCCTGGGGCACGAGAGTCGCAACTGAAGTGGTGGTTGACTATTTTGATTCACCACGGTGGTGGCGAGGGTGGCCACTTCTTCACGGCTAAGGTGACGTAGGTGTGGTGGTAGATGCCACAGGTGATACTGCAGTTTCCATATGCTGGCGTTGACTTCCAGGGTGATTCGGACATGGTGTTACCTCCAGGGGAGGTTTTTGATCATCGAGGTATGTTTATGAGTTTGATATATATTGTTTGTTTTTGAGATAGCATGACATGTGTATTTGGTATAGATGCTGATACTATCTGTTGTTTGTTTGTATGTGCATATGTGGCACCTCGCAGGTGCGAGGTTGAGTTGTTGAGGGCATCGGCTTGCCAGGAGCCTGGGAGACTGCTGTGGGTAGTAGAGAGACGTCAGCGTGAGGACACCAAGGTGAGACCAGCTTAGCCTAAGAGAGCAGCGAGGAGACACTGGTTTGATGACCCAGGTGTTGGGCCATCACATGCTCCTCCGGCGGATGCCGGAGCAGATTTTGAGGATATTCACCGCCGCCTGGAGGCGGTGCTACAGGGCATGCCTGAGGGCATGTGGTCGCGTATCCAAGATGAGGGAATCCTGGAGAAGTGTGTGGGGATTCCACCACCGTGGCGAGTCGTGGTACGATGAGCAGCAGTAGCAGGTGTTGCTATGACCGGATGGTTACCTCCTGGTCTGGAGGGACCAGTAATGGGTGGGGGACCACCGCCTGAGGGAGGGGCAGGAGGTGGTGCTCTAGAGGCACCTTGAGTGGTGCTCTATGTATTTTTGAAAATTTCTATATAGGCTGGTGAGCCCATTTTGTACCTAGGTGCTTCACTGGCCTACGAATACTTGTATTTTTGTATGTAAACATTTGGATGGCACTGTGGACCATCTTATATATACATGAGTATACATTTTGAGATCTATGTGATGTTTACATGTGTTTTGTTAATGTGTTGATCATGTCTAATCTATATATGTTGTGATAGGTTGTTGATATGTTTATGTATGTGTAGAGATATCTTGATGTGATATATGTCAGTCTAACACAATGTTAGCTAAGTTATCTGTAATTTGATTCAATTGTCTTGGAATATGTGTAAATGTAATGGAATCAAAATGTTGAGATAAAAGTCTAACCTATAAGTATTTGCGAAAGAGGCAAGGATCGTGTACGTGGTACACATTGTTGAGCTGGAGAACGACTAGTTGAGAGTCGAGAAATATGCTAAGGTGAAAAATGCAATGATGTTGGGCATCGACGAGGAGGCCAATGACGGTAGTGTATTCAGCTTGGTTGTTGGTGGTTGAACCCAGACATATGCCGCTCGAATGGAGCATTTCGTGTGAGGGGGTATAGAGGGTCCAAGCTGTCGAAGTGAGATTTTGTGTCCTACGGCTAGCGTCATCGGTGTAACCGATGTGGTAGGTCGGTGGAGGAAGCATCTTTCAATAGCACAAATAAGAGTTTAGACGTGAGGGATGGAAAAAATATTAAAAACACTATAAAAGAAATAACCTAAAGTAGAATTGCTACTCTTAGGAATAAAATTTCTTTAAGTATAACCCGTTGACGGGCTCTTTGAGAGAGAGGCCTTCGGGAGAGGCTAGGATGTATGTGCCTTTGGTGAGGCAATGTTGGATAATGTATGGTCCATGCCATAGTGAGTCAAATTTTCCATGACCAAAGGTATCGTGAGCGATATTGTAAGCAAGGATGAGGTCGCCTTCATGAAATGAGTGAAGGTTGACATGGCGATCAAAGGTGGCTTTTGACCATTTTTTAGCTGCCTCATTGTTCTGTAATGAAGATTGATGATCTTCATCCAGGGACTCTAAGTTCAGCAAGCGCTACTCCATTGGAGAAGTGTCGGATAATAGCTCAATTGCGGTGCGTAAGGTGGGAATTTTGCACTCGATGGGAAGAGTGGCCTCAACCCCATGGACTAGATGAAATTGTCTGAAACCAGTGGTTGTTTTCACAGCCGTACGGTAAGCCCATAGTGCGGAAAATAACATGTGATGCCAATTGGTCTTATGTTTATTAACCATGCGTTGTAACATGGTCTTGAGGACCTTGTTAACTGATTCAACCTGTCCGTTAGACTGAGTGTAGTATGGTGAGGAAAACTCGTGGGAGAATCCTAACCAAGATGAGAGTTCGATGAAAATCTCATTCTCGAAGTGTTTTCCGTGATCGGAAACTAGTTGGAGTGGTACTTCAAAGCGGGATATGACGTAGTTAAAGAAAAAGTGTGTTGCGGTGTCAGCGGTATTGTTGAATGTGGGCATATCTTCCACCCATTTGGTGAAGTAATCGACTGCGACAACAATGTATTTGTGTCCATTGCTAGAGGGGGTATTACAAGTCATGAATTCGATGCCCCATTTACAAAAAGGGTTGGTAGTGATGACTGGATGAAGAAGAGCAGTTGGTGCTCGTGTTTTGTTGGTGTAAAGATGACACTTCTCGCATCGTTTCACAGCATGAATGTAATCGTGAAACAATGTAGGCCAAAAGTAACCTGCTCAGATGATCTTCTGAGCAGTGGACATTCCCGAAAGATGGTCCCCACATGCACCGTTATGGCAGTCGTTCAAGACTCTATCGGCCTCATCAATGGTCAGGCATCGATTAAGAATGGTGTCGACCCCTCACCGATATAAGATGTCTCTAATGAGGAGGCAGTGGGGGGCCTGGTGACGAATACGACGATGATCATCTCATGAAATGTGGTTACCAAACTTTTGAGTTTGGAGGTAGACTAGGAGGTCATCATACCAAGGATCATCCGAAGTGATGTAAAAAAGGTGTTCGTCAGGAAAGTTGGTATTGACGGGGGCACTGGTTGTATCAGAGGGGAAGGTCGTGACAAGTTCGGCAAGGACGAGAGCTTTCTTGCTCTTGGGTGTTGAGAATTCAAGATCTTACTTCTGAAGGATAACGATCCATCGGGCAAATTTTCCATTAATTTGTCGACGACTGAGCAAGTATTGCCTAGGGTTGGAATCTTCTACGACTTTAGTTGTGCGAAGCAGAATGTAATGACGCAGTTTCTGGACTGCGAGGACAACTGCAATGGCTAGTTTCTCTTCGTGTTTATACTTTAAGGGTGGCCCTAAGAGGTTTTTACTAACGTAATAAATGACATGCTCACGATCGTGATCACCAATTTGAATGAGAACTCCTACTACTGAGACAGTTGATGTTGATATGTAGAGGATATAGTCACGAATGTAGTCGGGTGCACTAATTAAAGGGGCGCTGGAGAGCGCCATTTTAAGATTGTCAAATGAATTTTGGGCATGTTCATCCTAGTAAAATGGGATGTCGTGGCGTAGTAAGTGAAGGAAACTGTGTCCGCGAGTGGCATAGTCTGGGACGAATCACCATAGAAAGTTAGCTTTTCCTTGTAGGCTCTAGAGTTGACGTAAATTCTGAGGAGGTGGAATTTCGGTGATAGCTTGGACTTTGAGGGGGTCCACGGTAATATCGCTTTGGGAAATGATGAATCCGAGGAGGCACCCCAAAGTGACGCAGAATACGCACTTGAGTGGATTCAAGTGGATGTTGTACTGACGGCACCGTTGGAAAATGATTCGTAAATCATCAAGATGTTGGGTGCGTTTCTTGGATCGATTTGTGAGGTCGTCCAAGTATGCGAGGATGATATGAGCTAGATCGTAAAAAATGTATGTCATAGCCCGTTGGAAAGTTGCACCAGCATTATTTAAGACAAAAGGCATGACACAATATGCAAAAGTACCCCAAGGGGTGGTGAATGCGGGTTTGTACTGATCGGCTGGGTGAACTTGGATTTGATTATAACTAGAGAAACCGTCCATGAAGGATAGAGCCTCGTGGCCTACGCAGTCGTCAATAATTTGATCAATGAAAGGCGTTGGAAAGTTGTCTTTGGGACATGCATAATTGAGATCACGAAAGTCCGTGCAGAAGTGGATAGTGCCCTGTTTTTTATTAACGAGTACAGGGTTGGAAACCCATGAGGTATAGGTGATGGGGTAGATGAACCCATCTGTGTGTAATTTGTCAATATCGGCTTTGATGGCCACTGCTTTGGATGGGTGTAGCGGTCGTTGTTTTTGACAAATTGGTGTAATTTCGGGTCAAGTGTCGATGCGATGTTCGACGATAGAGGGATCAAGGCCAGGCATTTCTGTGTATGACCAGGCAAAAATATCCCGATATTATTGGAAGAGGGATTTATAGGCGGTGATTTCTTGAGGAGTGCAAGCGGTTCCAATGGTGATTTCCTCGATGACGCCATTTTTTATGGAAATGTTAATTTTGATGGTCGAGGAAATGTTGGTCGTGTTGCCTTCTTCAAAAGCATCAGGGGTAGGAATGGGGTTGTTGAACAAGTCGATATGCCCTGATGGGATAAAATCCTTGGTTTCGACCGCGTATATGGGGTGTTGGTTAGGAGGCATGGAGGCTTCCTGTGGAAAGAGGAGCACTCGATGGTGTAGTGCATCCCATGGGTAGTCGAGGGTGTTTAACTCTTCGAGTATTTCCTTGTCATAGTGGAATTGGCGGGAATACAAGGGGTCATGAAGAGTGATATCGGTGACTGTTTTCATGTGGTTGGCCCCTGGTGATGAAGAAGCAGGGGGAACATCGCAATGGAATTGCGATGGTTCACTCGACATAAACCAAATATCAAAGTACTGAGGAGTACCCGTGATAGTTGGATGTAAAATTTTCGTAGGGAAATGAGCGAGAGAGTTGGGGGAATTTGGGGATGAATCCTTGGATAAGTCATCCAAGAACCACGGAGGTGTTGGGAGGGCCTCGGGTTCGGGAGAAATGAGATGAAGAATCTCTAGTGACGAGGTAAGTTCAACCATCGATTATGTGGGTCTTTGAAGCAGGGTCAATTGGTGTTGCCTTTATTCAATGATCATAGGACACTGGTATGTAAGATTATCTAAGGATTCACATAGAGAGCAAGGGAATCTCATATGTTCATTGACTGAAGTTGTGACATAATGGATGTTAGTGATTTTTGGTAGGGATGACGTAGCTAGACTAGGTTCGCTCTGGAATTTTTGGCGTACTATGGCTAATGTCTGCCAGAAGTGTGGCAGTGTTGGGCAATGGTGTGTATAATGGCCATATTTTGAACATATAGCACAAGCAAATTTGGTTCGCAACCCTTTACTACTTGAGTGAGGGGTGGTAACGGCAGTACTTTCTATGGTGGCGAGTGTTGATGGAGTTTTATTGAGTGGAATCAAGTTCTATAACTCTGGTAGAGATGGACAATTATTGGTTTGGTGTCCATCTTTCTCACATAGCGCGCAAGGGGGTTGGACGCACAAGGGAAGTGGAGTTGTGGGCTCCTTCTTCTTTCTCCTACACCTAGATATGGTAGGGAGAGTAGTGAGTGGGGGTGTAGAGGGTATGGTGGGAGTGAGTATGGGAATCGTCATTGGGATTCCTTATGTTTTGGGGGGAAGGGATGGTCGAGGGACCATCTCTGGTGGATGTAAATACCAAACTGGAATTGCTAACACCATATTAGGGAGGGTAAGCATTGCGACTACTTGGAAATATTGTACGCCAAGTGGAGGGTAGAAGAAGGGAATTTGAGTAATGGCTTGGGGAACTGTCTCCCAAACTGGGATATGTCCTTGGGGAGAGGTGAAATCATGGACTGGTGGGGTCGACGAGTTCGTAGGAGGCTCATGAGGGGGAAGTTATGCAACTAGTGGGACATCAGGCATGATAGAAGCCTCCCTAGGAGGAAGGGTATCCTCTATGTCAGTTTCGTTGGATGAGATGATGCATACTTGATTGGAAGGATGAAGGAGCGGTGGTGCACCATGGTAAGTTCCTAACAATGATGGGTCTTTGAAAATTCTGGGACCCATTTCGATGAGTGGGTATGCGTTATGCTTCATGTGGATGAGAGGAGGAATGTTATCGATGTTGGCAGAAGGGTTAGGCTCATAATGTGAGACTTGGTCAATGGTAACGATCTTCCCATTATGGGGGAACATCATTGTTCAAAAGATGGAAGAGGCAATTTCCTTCATAGCGTACATGTAGCTACGACCGAACAGGATATTATAATCGAGTGGGGCGTCGATAACTTCAATGTCGATGAGAATACTCTTTCCCCCGAGTTCTATGGGGACATTTTGGAAGAGCCCTTCAGGAGACAATGGTCATCCGTCATAATCTTGTAAGGTAATGGAAGAGGGTATGAGTTCGGGGGAACCAAGTTTCTACCATACAGATTTGGACATAATGCATGTGGATGCACCTTCATCGATGATGCACCAATGAACTCTAATGTTCCAAATTTTTACTGGGATTTGAAAAGTGATCAAAGCGGGAAGGCGAGGTTCTCTGCTGTCGAGATCAAATGTAATGAGTCGAGTATTTGTGGGGTTGACTTCCCTCGAGGTGGAAAGTAATGATTTCCGCTGAGTGGGACAAGCCTGAAGGACTTCTAAGACTAACATGGCAGTCGGGGATTGTGCTAAGTCATCAACCAAATTGTAATTATGAGTGGCCCTAGCCTGTGGGTTGTGGACATTCCTGCGCAATGGGATGTGAGGGATGCGAAGATGTGGTTCTATGTTAGGGTGAGGGATCACCAAAGGGGGTCTCGTTGGTGCAGGGATTGTTTCTGGAGGAATGGGAGGGGACTCAGCGGGTGCAAGGTACTGACAATTACGTGTTTGCAAAAGGATTTCTTCCTCACTGGTGAGGAGGATCATTTGATCTATTGGATTGTTTGGATTGAGGTACTGTCCCAACTGAGGTGGGGTAGGCTACGTGTCATGTTGGGTGTTTATCACACCTTGGTGTGGAATAGGATTCTGCAGCACGGTTGGGGGGGTTGTTGCACATATTGTTGTGGGGCTTGCTAAGGGGCAGGTGGTGCTGGAGGATGTGGTAGACTGCCTGAGTCTTTCAGCCATTTGAAATCGGTGATTTGGGGGCAATGATGAGTATAATGACCGAACTCACCGCAAAGGGCACAAGGGAAATTGGTTTTGATAGTATTGTTATTTCTCCCTTGACACCTGTTGTTATTGACCCCCTGGGGGTTTTGATTCCCTTGGTTTTGGTTGCCCCCAACTGGTTGGTTTTGTTAGGGTTAATTCATGCCTTGGCCTGGGTTGTTATTATTCATGTTTCTGCCTTTATTTTTGGCATTATTCGACAGATGGGTCGGATTTTCCATATTCAACTGTTCAAAATTTTGATATTGCTGAACGGGAGAGGGTTGAACAAAATTCACCCTAGCGTGAGGGTGTGGGGCTGCCATGGGCTGTGGAGGACCAAGAAAGGGAAAGTAAGGATTCTGTGGGGGTTGTGATCCATAAGGTACATAGGAAGGCATGGTTCTTTCACTAGTACTCATAGCATAAGTTGAGGTAGAGGGGGTACCATAGCTTGTCTGGATAGGGGGGTGTAGCGGGGGTGTTGACGGTGGCCCACTAATGGGCAGAGGAATAGAAACAGGGTATGGTTGTTGATAAGGGGGTGGGGGGTAATAAGAGGTTCCCCCATACGCCGCTGGATATTGAGGTGTGCCATACATTGGTGGTGGTTGGGGTTGAGGACTATGGTGTGTGGTATTACCAATCAATCCATCTGTTGAGTGAGACATCTTGGGTTTGTCTTGACCAAATGGCATGGGTTTGGGGAGATCAGGAAGTACCGTGTATAAGAACCCTGATTGTGAATAGATGAGGTCGTATTGTTGAGCCTTGTTGATGGTTTCCTCTTCAGATTGAGGGAAGGTGGAAGCTACATCTTTATCGAGGAGAGAGACAAGTGATCTGAGAAACCAGTCAAGACACTGTTGTTTGGTGGTTTCAGCTTTGCATAAACTACGTCATCTACGCCAATCGTGAATGTGATCAGTGATATGTGTGGCTGAGGTTTGTTTGAAATTAGAGAGTAGTTCAAGACCATTGTCATGGAGGATTGGTAATTGGAAGAAGGTCAAAAATGCTTTGGCCAAGGACTCGAAAGTCGCATGGGACCCTAATTTTTCATCTACATACCATTTGGTTGATGGGTCAGTGAGTGTACATTGAAATAATCATAGTCTGGTGGAATCATCCATAATGTTGTTGGAAGAGCACCATAGGTGGAAAGTCATGACATGGCTGGCAGGGTCATCTCTTGCCTTTCCTTCAAACCTAGGGATGGCTGAAGGTAGTTTGGTGGGCATTGTAGGCCATGTGGGGTCATGAAATATAGGATCATTGGTGAGTTTTCTTAGATCTGGTATGTTAAGAGAGGCCAAATATGGAATCTACAATGGGGGGGGAGGATTAGCTCCATCCATGGTGTGAGTGTGTTGTGAACCTGACCCTTGAGGGGGGCTAGGTGGGTTGGTACTTCCCCTTTGAGAGGAAGTTGGTCCTCCACTTCTGTGTAAAGGAGAGCAAGTGGACGGAGGGACTTGACAAGTGGACCCAAGTAATGTGGAACCAAGCAAAGTTGATCCTAAGACAGTAGCACTCACAGGAGTGTGTGAAGGTGGTGCCGATGAGTTGGCAAGACTAGGAACTCCCCCTAAAATAGGACGGAGGTTTAGTAAGCGTCTAGAACGACGAGGGTTTTGTGGGTCCCCTATGATGTCTGAATAGTTGAGTGGATGTGTGCAAAATGTGATGAGAGAAAGTAAACAAGAACCTTTGCTGCAAATTTTGAACTTTACACAATATATATATCTAAATCAAAATGTAATCAGAAGTGCATCATACATAAAGTGTTTTGAAAAAGAAGCATATATGTGGATAAGTGGGTTTTTTCCGCATGGGGAATCAAAGAAAACAAATGCTCGTGTCCTAAAAGACGTAACACCCTTCTTCTCAAAGAGCACTGGACCTTCCAATAGTACTCAACAGTGGGGTCTGAAGTCACCGGAAGAGAAACTAGTGAAGGATGAAATAATCAGTTATAATGAGGGGTAAAGGGGGCATATCCCGAAAGAGCTAGCGATATTTCCCAATAGCCACACAAAATCTGATCAAGGTGCAATTGCAGCCCACAACTGCCACATGGGTAGATGTCCTAAAATTTGGTCACTAGGTACCTCGGTCAAAGTGCGACATTTAGATTTTTGACCTAAGAAATGGGTCACGGGCTAGATCTCGTCCAAGAGGTGGGGACCTCAGCCTTCAACCCTTCATGAGTATCTCCCTACCTTATGGTGTTAGGAACACTTGACTTGGAGGATTTTTAGTTCCCTATTTGTTAACTTCTATGGTTTTGACAATGTGAGAACCAAATAACGGGGAGATATTTAGATGCCTATCCCCGAAATCCTACCTAGACTAAAAAATTTCTTTTGGCACCTCCTGTGGAGGAAAACTTAGTGAGTTTTAGAATAAAATTATATGTAGTTGTTTGAGAGGTTGGGGGTGTGAACCAACCTCGTTGAAATTAAATGGGAGTGGACAGTTTCATCAAGAAAAGGGTGGGGTGTTTCGGAATCCTGTTGGAGGAAAATTACTTTGACCTCCATGTTTCAAGAAGAAACTATGTGAGTGATAAGTGACTTTTGTGTGTGAATGAGTGAAAATGTGCCAACTTTTAATGAATTAGGTGTCACCTTGTTGCATGTGGACTTCGCTTGGTCCTTACAAGTGTTGATTACCTAATTAACTAAGTGCCTTTGGTATAACCTTGTGTAATTCAAAAGTCCCTAGGAAGCTAGCATGTGGACATGTGGGTCCGTTACTATTCCTTTAACTCCCTATTGTGATGTAATCTAAGAAAATCTTTGAAACTATCCTAGATTCTGATCATGTGGGCATGTATGGGCCCGTTACAAAACCTTTAGACTTCCCTAGTGATTTAATTTAAGAAAGTAAATTTCAACACTATCTTATCTTTGTGGCATGTGGGCATGTATGGGCCTGTTACAATATTAAGATGTGTTTGAAAAAATAAACTAAAAGGAGTCCCAAGAAGGGTTGTTGTCCTCTCCTAAAGGTTTTAATCGTCTTAAGGGAGATGAAATTGTCCCACGATCTTTTTCTGATTCTCAAGGTCGCTTGGAGGTGTAAGAGAAGAGCATACTAAGCGAATGTTATCCAACTTCTAGTCCCAATGCAAGTTATATGTGATTTCAAATGATTTCCAACTTATATTTTTAGTCAAAGCAAGCCATCCATATGGAAAAATGAAAGTAAAAAAGGAAATAATGATTTTAAACCTCCTAAGTGCCTATGTGTTTTGACTAATCCCTTTATATGAAGAGGGGACTAAGTGTGGTGCATCTTAAAACATGCTTGAAATCACTTTTAAGAAGGCTAAGGGCCTTCCCCAAATCTCAAAAAATCTTACAATGTGAATTTTTTGCACAGGTGCGCGGGTCTCAGTGGAGACAGAGGCGCACTAAGCACATGTGCGCAGACCAAAACAAGTTAATGGGAAAAAGTGCGCAGAACATGACTGTGACTTAGGTGCATGTGCGCATGATGCGCTTCTATGTGCCAAAAAACTGTGCACAAATGACACACAGTCGTGAATGAAAATTCCAGATGGAATTCTCTCAATTCAACTTGGAATTGGATTTTTAGCAGGTCGGCTTAGGTCGGTTAATGCACCTGCAAGTTAAATAAACCAAAAGAAGAGCTAGAAAAACCCAAATGGGGTAGGAAATTGATAATTTTCCCCAGTGGAGTCGCCAATCTATTACGCCTCTTTCATCACCTTAGTGAGAAAAATAAAGGTGCTTGCAAGATTAGTTGAGTTTGCTAAGTAGGATAGCTATAAGGAAAAGGGTTAGAGAAAGAAATATAAAAGAACTAAGAAATAAAACAACAACTAAATTAATAAGCATAGGGACATAAGGACAAAAGAAATAATGAGACCCATGTCACCAATGATAAGGCTGATATTAGTGAAAGAAAACATAGAGAAGAAAGAGGACTATGAGTCCCTTCTTCCTCCAAGGGAGGGCTCTTGGACCTCCACATATAAGCTCTTCTTACAACTTTGAAAAAGAAAATGGTGAAAGAATTCTTTGCTAATCCACTCAAGGGGTGAGATGGATTGCCCAATGCAATGATGCTAGTATACTCTCGATGGGAATAGAGGATTCCTCAAGATAATAGTGGTAGCATAACTTTGTTATTGAATTCCTTGAAAAATGAAGTGTATCCGTGGCCTTTTTATAGCATTCTTTTGAGGTATTGTCCAACTAGTTTGTAATGTGTAAAGATGCTAAATAGGGCATTTCTAGGTCTTTGACCAGCCACCCAGTCGAATCCAGTCCATATTTGAGAGTCAAATCAACTTGGAAGCTGAACTAGAAGTGGGTGGGAGGCCGACCACTCTCATAAATGCGTCGTTTCTCGGGTGAGCAGATTTTTGCGACAACAGTCTCTCATCGTGCGCATTTGCGCGATTTCTGCATTTATGTTTTGTGCATGTGCACACGCACCCTGTGTATTCATAGAGCCCTTTAATTTTGTCACTATTTGTATAGTTTTTGACCCTTTGGAAATGCTTTTGTGTTAATTTTGGTCCATGGGTGACCTCATAACTGTTTGACGATGCTAAATTCTTGTAACCATTTGCAGACGAAATTTCAGTGATAACGGTGGTTTTATCCCACTCTCCTCTTTACCATTGAAAAGATGTTTATCAGTATTTCGATACATATGGTTCTTAGGGAGAAATTTCCTATATTCATCAAACACCTCCTTTCCTAAACTTCTTGAACGACGAGATCTCATCCTAGGACCACAAACTGGAAATGAAAATTTACCCTTTGTTTGCAAACCTAGAAGATACGCATCAATGGCAGCATTAGTTATATAACAAGCAATTATTTTAAAAACAAACATTATAATATCATCAACATCTAACTTATTTAAGTGCAATACTATGTTACATACCACAAAAATGTGTTAGTCTCGATGCATCGTGAATTGACGATGTAAGAATCCCATGGAATTGAAATCCTCTTTGACCTATTGGTCTAGAGATGTTGTACATAGTGATGGCATCCCATAACTTTAATAGCTCATCAACAAGAGTCTCAATATATACATTCATATATTTCACTTGGTACTTACCTAAATGGTTAAAAAATACACATAATTACTACACCTTGTATACATATATGAAATTGTGCAATCAACAAGACAAATGAAATGTTAAACATTAAAAAAACAATATCATTATAAAAATATACCTGGAACAATCATTGCCAACATTGTGGTCTCTCTCTTTATTGACATCCAAGGAGGAAGGTTATTGTTTATAACAAAAACAGGCCACACCGAGTAGATAGACCTGAGCTCACCAAATGGATTTACACCATCAACTGCCAATGAAATCCTAACATTACGAGGTTCTTCTTTAAAAATTGGCCATCTTTCTTCGATATTTTTATATAAAGAACCATCTACAGGCATTCGAAGAACATCATCTTCACTTCTATTCCGTGCATGGTAATCCATAAACTGTGTTATGTTCCGACATCTAAATAGTCGATGCAGGCGTGGAAGTATTGGAATATAACGAAGAACCTTATGAGGCACCTTTTTTGTTAACTGATTAGTTTGATATCTACTAATTTGACATTGTGGGAAATTCAATTCAGATGCATATTGTCCATAATATATTATGTGATCATTGGGGCATGCATCAATATCCTGATATTCCATTCCAATTTCTTTTAGAATGGAAGATAATTCTCGATATGTGCGAGGTAACTTATTTGGTGATGGTAAGAAATATTCACCTATCAACCTACAACAACAATATACAAAAAAAAAATCAATAATGAAAATTATATTAATCATTATAAATATTGCATCCTTAATTTAGACATCAATTGACACTAAAAATAAAATAAAATAAAAGTTGAAAATTGCATAAAACTGTAAAATTGCGTTTCTTACCTTAGGATCTGTTTCATACATGTGTTTGGAAAACCATTTGATACCTTCAAGTTGACCAACAACATTACAGCAGAGAGAAAACTTTTTTTTGTGCCTTCATATAGGGACTCAATGGCATTTTGAAGGATAGGTTTATCAAAAATATATTCATCATCATTGTCCTCATCACTGTCATCATTATCATCCTACAAGTTGTCCTCCTCCATGTTGACATCATCATCCATTGCAGCATTATAAATGTCTTGGATCAATCTATTTGTCCCATCATCATCAACTATATTATTAATATCATCATTTTCCATAGGAATAGCATGATCACCATTATCCACACGATTAAGTTCAGCTTGTTCTTCAGTATTATCTCTATGAAAACGTCTCCTGCTAGGCGGAATCACATTCTTAGGATGATTTTTCTTTAATAAAAACAATGTAAGCAATAAAATACAGTTAGAGTATATCAAAAATATTATTTTGAAAGATAAATTAAAAAAAAAAAACAATTAATGTATAATACCCTTAAAGATCTATAATAACTAATTACTTACCATGGGACGATATTCACTACCCCCTTCAATGTGCCCATTCTCCCTACAATGTTTTTCAACTATTTTTAAAGGTAGTCTTCTTCCATTAAAACCCTTGCATTCACAACAAGGGCAATAACATTTCCCATCACCATGAATCACCATGTGCTGCTTTAACATAACAAGCTCTCTTTTCTCGTCTGGAGTTGTCATTGTAATTACCTATTACAACAAATCCATTGAAACATTATAAGTACAATATACAAATCTATTCAAACAATTTGGTATATATTTAGATATTTGTAATGAAAATTATACAGCATGTTCAGAAAAAATAAGGGACAAAGCATGAAACATTAATAAGAGGAGGTGGATCTATTATCAACCAAAATCACACTATATAATATTAAGTCCCTAATAAAAATTAGGGTATCTTTATGGATACACAAGAGTACCAATGCCCAATATCAACAAAAAATCCACTTCTCTTCACTTCTAGTTGGTTCTTTTCCAACTCAAGGAGGAAACCCTAAATGTAAATTTACTAAGGCGAGGATACTTAGATATTCAAGAAGTTCCATGAAATATAAGAACAAAATTAGAGTGATTGAATCTAATTAGAGTGATTGTAGATGAATCAGTAATCTTTTTACTCTATCAAAAGTGGATAAACCATAAAATCTTTCTAAGGATTTAAAATAAACCATAAAATTTGATTTGAGTGAAAATAAACCATAAAAATAGTTCAATAGCACCAAATTACTAAATCACACAGAAAAATTTTAAGTACTAACCTTCAAAATCTCAGCTATGTAGAGTCTGATCAATTCAATGTTTCTCTTCTTGAAAGAGAATTGAAATCAAGATTTCATAAAAAACCAGAACACCCGAATGATTTTTGCAACTGTAGAAAATTATTGTCGCAACTATAGCAAATTTTTTGTAACTAGGATATATATAGGATTGATTTGTCATAAATGACCGTTGATTCTCACACGTGCCATTGTTGGTTGCTATAGAGACTAACTGGGGGTTGGTCGCTCTACCGACCAACTTTTGTTGTTAAAACGACCAACTTGGAAGGTTGTTCGCTAGAGAGACCAACATTTGGACCCCAAAAAAAAAAAGTATATTTAGTCCAAAAAAAGAAAAAAAAATACGATGAAATTTTAAACCGTCGTAATTTGCGCCCAATGTAGTAGTGTTTAGTCCCTCAGGCCCGAAAAAAGGTGTAAAATTATACCTGAGGATACTCTTCTAGAGAACTGAAGTTCCTAGAGTATACCTTTGTTCGTACAGTTGACCATCCGGATCGAAAAAGGGGTAAACTACCGTCGAACAGACGTGCCTTCAAATTTTAGTTTAACGAGTGTGAAATACATCAAGATCGCTCGGCAATATTTTCATATTTAAAGGGTCTGAAAAGGGCTTAAAAGAAGACCCGTTGGGGGCTACGACTCATGCATGAAATTGGTTCAGGTAGAGCCCACTACTAGGCTCATACCAAGAACCTCTTCAATAGTCAATTTGGAAAGTGTCCCAAGAGGGAAGAAAACACAAACCACGGTGTAAGTCCTCCCACAGTATAGAAACTGTAGTCATGGCTTCAAGGATAGCCTCATCTAAAGGCAATTCAAAATTTGAGAAATCACGCAAACGAGAGTTGAAAATTCCAAAGGGTGAACTAAACTAACCATATTCTATTTGACGATGAAGGTTATGGCTAGGACTGGTAGAGTCTATCAATGAAGAATCACAAGTATGAGAGATTGAGGATCTACAAACAACGAGATCAGATTTAGAAGGAGACTCAAAATCACTCGTACCAAGAGGGGGAAGCAAGGGCTCCCAAGCCCCCATTGGATAAACCAATGAATCAATTGTTGAGACCAAGTCTTAGGAAGGCAAACATGATTTCACAAGTTCTTGCTCAGAAGCAATTGAACATCGAGGATAAAATGCCACATAATTAACCCGTGGCGGGGTCGAGTCTACACGAACACTAGGAACATATAAAGGGGTAGTCTAAAATAATGTTGAATTAGGATGGTGATTATCAGGTGCCAGCTGGTCAATAGTGACAATGCTTCCATTGTGAGGGAAATGCATCACCCGGAAGAGCGTAGATACCACAACGTTCATAGCATATACATAATCACGCCCGAGAAGCATATTGAAATCTAACAAGCCTTGCACCACTATAACATCAACAAGGACAGTCTTCCAACCTAACGAGATAGGTAACTAAGGAAAAACCCCTAAATATTCACTAGGACGTCTGTCAAAAGCCAACAGTTCATGAGAAGAAGAAAAAATATTGGGATATCCCAAGACTTTCCAAACCGAGGAGGATAAAATACTTGCAAAGGCTCCTTCATCCAAAATACATTGATAAATGTTTGTTGAATTAACTTCAACCCTTATTTGAAAAGGTGCATAAGAAGGAAGATGAGGCTCAACAAGATCATTCCAATCAAAGGAAACCATCCTAGAGCTTGGGGGGTGTGCTCGGAGCGAGCGGAATGCCCCCTTGTTCTGAAAGTATGGAACTGGAAATGCTGAAAACATAGTCGGTAGATCATTCACTCCCCAAGAGAGGAGTGGGATCATCCAAAGATGGCATTGGCATGACCACTTTGGTAGACTCGACACTCTTCAAGAGAAGAGTGGGATCAGCCGAAGATTGCAACGACGTGACCACTTTGGTAGACTCAACACTCTCCAAGAGAAGAGTGGAATCAGCTGAATATCGTGACGGCGTGACCACTTTCTCAACCAATGACTGCATAGGCTATGAGACTACATGGTCTAAAGGAACCTCACCCCTCAAAAGAGGAGTGGGATCAGCCAATGATTGCATCGGCATGACCACTTTCTCAACCAATGGTTGAATAGGCTAAGAGACTACAAGGTCTAAAGGCACCTCACCCCTTAAAAGAGGAGTGGGATTAGTCGATGACTACATCAACATGACCACTTTCTCAATCAATGGCTGAATAAACTGTGAGGAAACCTCAAAAGACTCAAAATCAGAAGAGCTTGTAGACGGGGACCACAATCTTTGTACCTCTGGAAGGCCAGGGCATAAATGAGTAAGGTGATCTCCCTTGCAAAGCTTACAAGGGAACTTAGGCTTACATCCTATCCGTCTAGGTTTCTTAAAGGAATCAATGCCCCCAACATGACTGGCAGTCACTAGTTTCACATCTCCAACATGACTTGCATAGGTTGGTGATGAGTCAATAACATGACTTGCATAGGCTACAAACCTATTGCCAGTATGACTAGCAGGGATTGGACTTTTTCCCCAATCATGACTTATAGAGGGTGGGTGCTTACCCCCAGCATAACTTGTAGATTCTGGGTGTTGGTCTTCAACATGACTTGCAAAGGTTGTCGACCTATCTCCAACATGACTCGCAGAGGTTGGTGATTTCGTCTTCCTATTCTTCCTCTTTCTATTTCGTTTAGACTTCTGGTTACTAGTAACTATACTTTCACCAGAGGTGGGAGAAGGAGGATGAGAAGACTTTGTTGATGAAGAAACATCAACAGGGTGTCCATGAATTAAGGTTCTTAACTGAAAATAATCAAGAGAATTTGGTACATTTGGAATGGTACCCAACCAAACCAGTAGTCCCACATTCAACCCAGGAATGTACAAAGTGGCCATTAAAGGGACACCAACATTTCCGAAGAAAGGAAAAGCACAAGAATCCCCTTGCGAAGGGGTTCCTTAGTTGGTATCTTCAGGAACTTTAGCCATGAATATCTTATGCATAGGTTCTCCCCTTGCGGGATCGTTCAAATCTGTAACACACTGACTCTGAAGAACCAGTGATATCAAAACAATTCCTATAAAGAGGTGGCTCCACATTTCTAAGCGGAAGACTAAAAAGTCCTCTCAACCGGTGAAGTGGGCGGTCTACCACCCTAGGTCAGAGACCTAAATCAACAAATGAATAGCTCACTATGGAAAACTAGGGATCACAGAGAACACACTAAAAGTTCCTTAAGGAAAATCAAGCAAACGACTAACTAGTTGGAAGAACAGTTACACCAACCAACACTAGAGTAACTTACCAGTGAAAGTGCAACTTGAATACGGAAGCACCCTCTGGGTATACTCTACAAAGCTTGGCCTGATGTCTACCCTAGGTACTGCGGTATACCCCTACGGTCACCTATGTAAGTCCCTAAAATAAAGGCAACTAGGTTGCCAGCTCGTGAACAATCACCAGGCGGGTACAGTCAACAGTCGGGTGGACCGCAATGAGCAGGGTATCAAGCTCGAAACATATCAAGGGTATCAAAAGCAAGTGTTCTGGAAGATGACTGAGGACCTCGAACGGATTCAATACCCACGAAGCTCCGTGGAAAATTCGATCAATGGAATCCCAAGACAAGTCCTCTATATGTGTTCCCCACTACACTTGGTCTGGCTTTAGAGGGATTATCTCCACCACCTTTACGCACGCGACCTCGTGTTTATCCCTTATGTTAGAGGGGGGTCCCAGATAATTTCCACATTACTGAACTTCTACACTCCTTAGCACAGACTTGTATGTTTGTTTTATAGCCTTGAAGAGTTTCCTCTCCAACCTAAATCAAGGCTCTAGCCTAATCTAGTTGATGGACCCTACAAACATAAAGTCTAGTAAATTTTAATTAGCGTTCTT
>ML778924.1:817854-830739 GCA_009831015.1 Picea engelmannii | reverse complement strand
AAAAAAAAAATGATAAGAACACTAGCAAAGAAGGATTATATTTCTTATGTTTCTTTTGAAATGCTTTTAAGATGAGAAGAAAACACAACACTGTGCTAATTTCTTTTTCTTTTTCAAATAACAATGCAAGGCAAATTCCAAGAAAGAAACAAAACTAACAAGCTATTTTTTTTATATATATTTTCTTCCAATCAAAGTAGAAGTAACAAAATATTCTAAAATAAACTGATGAATGCACGATTCATGCCCCCCCCCTCGGCCGTGAGGAGAATTTTTTTTTAAATGCAACTCATTTTTCTCAAAATTTCAAGCTAAAAATAAGTTATAAAAGCTAAGAAACAGAAGAAATATTTTAATAAAAAAGCAAGCTATGTTGTAATCAAACCAAAGTTGTCGAATGCTATGACAAAGACCAAGATTAAATCAAGGAAATCCATGAGAGGTATAACTCTTGATAAGGAAGAGGATGATTGCCTCTCCTTAAACAAAAATTTTCTTAACATGCACGTTGTTGACAGTTCAACAGCCAACGTGTGCATGTGAGATGTGTAAGGTCAAAGCATGTGTACATGCATGCAGGCCTTATACATGCCACGTGTACCTCTGTAATTCTTCAAAAATGAAAAAATAAACAAGCAATCAAACACTAGCAGAGATTACTAGTATTGAGAACCAGAGTCCCTTGAAGACTCAGAAACTTACTTTGATAGAAAATAAAAACAATTCAAGGAAAATTCCATAGAAAAAAACCAATCTGAGGTGGTACCTAAGCTACAAACTGAAAAAACAAAGACCAGAATGAAATCTAGAAAACCCCTGAGAAGGATTACTTCTGACAGGGGAGAGGATGATTGCCTCTCTAAACAAAAAAAAATATGAACTCAGACACGTGACTGACACTTCATCATCTAGCATGTGCACTCGAGCTGTGTGAAGGTAGGGAGCATGTACACGAATGCAAGCCTTATACAGGCTACGTGTACCTCTGTGACTTCCCGAAATGAAAATACATCCAAGCAAAGAAAGCAAGGAATACTGGTATGGAAGACCAGAATCCCTACTAGCTCGGACTCTTGCAAAAACTCAGAAAAAAGGTGATGAAACCAATTTAAAACTACCAAAAAGTATCCCCAGAAAACCCGAGAGAAATCCCCAGTACGGTCGCCAATTTTTTTGTGAGTGGGAAATCCCCCTACGGACTAGCACTTAGGGTTTTATCATGCATGCAGAAAAGACCTAAAGATTCCTACTTTTTACCATCATCCCAGACCTAATCCCCATTATTCTTAAGCAAATACACAGTTAAGAAGATCAAGTGAACATACCTTATTTTTGGCATTTGATATTGATCCCTCTTCACGCTTGGTCGCTCTTTGACTGCAACTCTCCTCCCAAGGTTGACCTGCATTCACAAAAGAAAAACAAAGAACTCCACATGCATTTGATCTACGGATTAATGGGTTAGAGATTTAATCAACATGTAGGCAATAAACAATGAAAACCTCATATGGTGGGACGGGAAAAGTACTTCTTTATTATTAACTTCACTAAAGCAACTTACAATGATGAAGCCGACCACTACTCCATGAATCTGGTCCTGGGCTCCTCTTTTACTGTGCACCAACTGCTAACACACTTACTTCTCTTCTTCATTGAAATCACAAAATGGTTGTAGAATCTTGGGCAAAGGGGAATACGAATTTAGGTAGAGTTTCTTTACTATGATTTTCCTCCTCTCAAATGGGACCCCTACCCCTTCTTCTATAGGCTAGAAGGAGCTAGGTATTTATTCGAATGATTGGCCATGCATGGTCAAAAGGTTTAGTTAAATTACCCAAAACTGTGTGTTCCGTCAGCAACTTTCCATTTTTCGTACTTTTGTATGTACACGCGGGTTGTAGTGGGTCAGCTAGAGTGTACATGCAGGTTGTAGTGGAGCAAAGTGTGTGGGCCATTAAAAAGGGTGTTTTTAAGAAGAGTTGTCTAGTACTGGCTTGGCAAAGAAGGCATATGAGATAGCCTAATGTCAGGTAAGTATGTCTGGTGCAAATTAGGGTTATAACAGAAAGGGAACCCCTCGGATGTCTGAACAGGCGAGTAAGTTCATGGATAGGAAGGGGACACTGGAATAAATGGAGAATTATAATGTCATAAGGGTTTTCATTTCTAAAGAAAATCCTTCCGTCCATGACACATATCTGAAAAAATGTTTGTTACTGAAATAGCAAGGTAATACAACTATTGGTTTCATTTTTTCCATGAAAAGAGAAAAAAAAAATTCATACCTCTGCCTTGGAAAGTTGGGGACTTCATATTCATAAATATGAACAAGATTGATGAATTTGCAAGCCACTTCCACAGCTTGAATCTAAGATATGTTTAAAGGGTAAAAGGGTTCGACCCTAGCGGAATTTTTGTATAACATCACTGGAAATTGGCTTCAGCAATTATTTTATTAATACTATTCTGAATGAAGACAGAGATAATGACTCGGGTACTCCTTCTCATGAAATTGGCGACCTGGAAACAATACTCAACACCAATGAGTCGTGCAAACAGAAAGGAAAAGTTCCTAGAGATAATAGTGCCCAATCCCCAACTATCACTCCAAAGAGTACAACATATTAGAGAAGTGCTCCAATGGCCCACCAAATTAAGAAAGTCACCCACATTTCTTCAAGCGGAGGAGGAGATAAGAACCCTCCTTCGGGAAAAATTGAAAGTTCCCATAAACTTCCCTTGAGGAAGAAAAGAAAAAATATTGTGCAAGAAGAGGAGGGACCTCGATCCGAAAGAAACATCCACAACCTCTCCCTCGAGGATATGGAACTCGAGATTGACATCAAAAAAGTGTTCCCCAACGTTGATCAGCCAAAGAACACGACTCACCAGAATCCTCTGATAGAAATGATTGAGAGAGAGATCTTCGATGAAGAAGAGTCTTTTGTATTTCATAGAGTTTTTTTTTACAGCGAATCCAAAAATTTAATTATTAAGAAAAGAGATGTAAAGAATAAAAATGGGAAATCTCGTTCATAGGTTAACCTATGGAACATGTGGCCTTCCCAAATTTCCCAAATTCATCGAGCAACTAGAGATGCTTTAGACGATTCTATTGTAGGCCTTGAATCAGAGAACGCCAAGTTAAAGGAAAGAGTAAAAGAACTGGAAGAATATTTAATGCCTCTTCCAGTACCTCCTAGTCCTTTAGCAATGATCACGCCTACCACACCTGCAGCTAAATTGAAAGGATCTTCAAGCATGCTCACATCATCCAGGGGCTAGGTGGATAAGAACATTAATAAAAGAATAGAATTAACTACAGAGGATTGGGAGATGTCAAAGAACATGGTCTCTTTTGGAACGAGGGCACATGGAGGAGTATTTGAAAAATGAAGAAGGTTTTTACCTTGATGCAGGCATACCCTTCAGTTTTAAATTTACCAATATGACAGAGTTGAGAAGAAGAGAGGAGGATATCCCTTCTTCGAACCAGATAAAACAAATGAACGCATGCTGGAAGGAAAAGGTTAAAAACTTGAATATCATTGTCCAAGCATGCACCCAAGCCATAACAAGGAGAGAAGAATTATTCAAAAGGCCGACTAAGATAGAACTAGTCCAGAGCACCAATGAGGTCCAAGACCCCAAATTGATTCTCAACTCATTATTCCTAACAAAGCAATCCTTTGACAAACAAGTTGACATATTTAAAGGGTTATCATTTGAAAAGTTCTATGGCATTCTTGAGTATAATGAAGATGACGTAGATAATTGTCTAGTAGATTATTCAAAGAAAAATCAAGATATTGAAGAAGCTTTGTGTAATATTTAAATTGATATAAGGGACTTGGAGGGAGAGATTTTCAATATAAAAATATGGCATGAAATCAATGTGGCACCAATGAGAAGTTATTGACAAACTGACCGATGAAGGGTAAAAGGAAGTTAAGATGGTTCTTGTAACCATTAATGAAAGCAATAAAAGGACATAAGAAAGCAAGTGACAAGAGAGAGATACCATCGTAGGAATTTCATATTGATCACATCCTTCTTTATTTATCAAGTCATTCATCCAGTTACTCCACCTCCTTAAATAGAAAGGTTTAACCGAAGACTGATAATTTCCTTTTTCTTCTTATCAGGTCTTGATGTCTTTCAATGCCCACTTTCTTCCTTCTACAAACTTCATTATTATATATATTTTCTTTATGGTCCGAGGGAGCCCCAATCCCAATCTTTATGACAAACGCATTTAAATTTCAGAGAATATGTAATAAACTATATATTTTTTATAAATTTCAAGAGAGCTATTTTGGGAACAATCTCGATTGTACATTGTAACCCGGTTTTCTGAATATAAAGTACTTGAGGTTGATCTATCTGTTGAAATGGGTACTTGAAACTGAGAAGGGGGGTTGAATCAGTGTCACATAACTTAGGACAAATTTCCACTTTTCAAAAATTAACTGAACAACAAATATTTATTTCATTTTCTCAAACAATATATATATATAATAATAAATACTTTATTTATTTAAATAACATGAATGAATACATAAGATCAATCTTTGAATATCATCTTCATACAATTATGAGAGACCCAACTCTGTGTTACAAGACCCAGGTTGTAGTTCTCATATCCAACTGAGAAATGAGGAATCCAACCCTCATAACAAGTCTCGGCTTGTTGATCTCAGATCCAACTGAGATGTGAGGAATCCAATCCTCATACAAGACCCATCTTGTAAATAGGCACCAACCTGATAGAATGAATCTTCATTCAATCCATTATACATAAATATATATACTTCAACAAATTCAACTACACTTCTTCTCCCCATTACTTCTTGTTTATATACTCTTCCAACTGGTGTGAACTTGAACCACTATGTCTTTTGATATTTGAACCATTGTGTATTTGATTTTAAATGATAATATTAATCTTTAATTAATATCATTTTTCTTTTTTATTCTTTATTCATGTTTTCATGATTTAACTCTCTTTTAATCATTACTGTGTATCGGTTAGTTTGTCCTCGTGAGTTGATCACAGACATGGATCGACTCATTATATCGTTATCATGTTGTTGTTATGTTCTTGGTTCACCAACAGATCATATTCGATCACTTATCGTTTCTCTGTATTGTTCTAGCGTTAACTCTCTGTCAAATTAATCTGTATAAGGTTCTTCCTTCAAACCATTTTCATATGATCATAGACATAGAACCACGGGCTTATCAATTTAAGCGATGCCTTCATTTTACCCTTGTTTCTTTGTTCCATACGACTAACGGCGATGACCAGATGCTAAACTAAACAAGTTATTGAGCACTTATCATAATCAACGGTCACAATTCAATCTCCTAATGAGATGGACAACTGTCGGAACTTCAACACTTTTCCCTTCGAAACTTTTGGACTTGAAACCTTTCAAAAATTTTGAATCAGATTTACCAAAGATATTGGACGGTTTATGTTTATTTCACGGAAACTAATCAATCATCAAATTTGATTCTTACAAGGCTTAATCTGATAGTTGGGTCTTATTCAAGCATTGAGATGAATGGCCACAGATTACTTCGGGACTTTGGCTATTATACTTACGCTATCCTTCCATTGTAGTAGATCGACATATGAGAATGCTCTCGAAGTGTTTCTTTAGATCGGACGAACCATGTCTATTTCGGGATTTCATCCTTCAGGACTTTGGAGCTTTTGTCAGTTTATAGTGGTGAAACTCCTAAAGTAATTCTTCCAAAGTGACGTAATTTATTTACATCATGTTTTGACATGGCACGAGTCAATTTCCTCTTGACCCATGTCATCATCTAATTATGCCATGTGTACTTGCTGACATGATCTTCTGACACACGTCCTTGTTGACAGGGTCTGACGACGTGATCTAACATATGTCTTTGCTGACATGGTATGCTGACAAACAACCCTGATCCAACAGTCATCGAATATCCTACATATCCAATGGTCCTTATTTATTTTGAATTTCGAGCTTCGGGTATTTAAAATCTCAAACTTTCTAGAGCGTAACCTCCTCGCATCTTTTAACCCGAAATGAATGTTGTTCATTGATCAAGGTTTTATATCAACGGCTTGATCTATCTGTGATACTGCTTAGCCTTGGATTAAATCCAAAGTCTCTTCTTACAACTTATCTTTTCCTTCCACTAGAATGATCTAACAGCTGACAGATATTTGGTTGATTGAGATCTCAAATATCATCCCTTGCTGATCCCGTCCTTCCACTTAAATCAATCCGACGGCTGACGAAAATTCGCATAAATGAGATCTCGTGATATTTTACCTTACTTATCCTATCCTTCCACTTGAAAATGATCTAACGGCTGACAGGTATTCGGATAATCGAATTCTCAAGACTTTTTCTATGTTTATCCTATCCTTCCACTTTAAAATGATTCAACGGTCAAGAAGACTCCCGAAATAGATCAATGATCAAGGATGGTTGTGGGGTCCTCAACCAGCATGAATTTTAAGACTATCATCGAGTTCCGCAATGGAAACTGCTCATTGGTAGTGGAATTGATTCCAACCATATATCTATTGTCAAGTAAACATCGATGATCATTATGGATTGTGGAACCACAACTTGTGAGTGGTTTAATTCGTCACCCAAGCTCCGCAATTTGAAGTTGTGTGTTTTTTGGTGAGCTAACCACAATCATCAATCTTTGAACATATAAGATCTGACGATCCTGACTAATTGCAGGATTGGAAATAGCATGATGTTTAATACTCCTTTCGATATCTGCAATCTATCCCTGTCATTGATCTAGCGATTGTGCATCCGACAGTCGTGAATTAATCTACTCGTTTGTTGGATCAACCATAGTCATCGATATTTGGGTTTATGAGATCTGACGATCTAGACGAATTACGGGATTAGAACCAGGGAGTTGTTTAATTTTTCTTTTACTCTCTGCAATTCATGCCTGTCATTGATCTGGCTTGCAGATCTGATGGTCACGATCCTCCAATGGTCCTCAAGCCCATGGTCACTCATATGACCGACGTTTGTTCCATGAGATGATCAATACCATCACTTTTCTTGATCAGACGATTGTTGAGGCTTCTCGCCTTTTCCTATGCATTGGTCAACTTCTCAATATTTCCATCAATCTCGACGAGACTTCTACAATGCGTTCTTCCTTCTGAGCTTTGATATTCACATACCATTCGCTCCTCCTTCATCATAAAAAAAAATCATCACATAATTCATCATAACAACAAATCATCACATCATAATGACATCAATGACAAAATATCATTGACAATATGTCCAACAATCTCCCCCTTTGTCATTAAGGGAAACACATAAAATTCATACAAAAAATCCCCCTGTGATGATGCTTTCCTCCTATGAAGTTACTCTCCCCCTTTGACATCAATGGCAAAGGGTTTCTCCCCTTATAATCAACATATGTCTATTTGCATGTTGTTGACTAGAATATGAACTTGGGTAACTCCCCCTGGAATCATGTTTTGTCTGTCATAATTGAATGACTCCCCTTGTCAATATGCTCTCTATGTGCTTTTGATTACTCTCCCCCTTTGTTTCTGAAAGAGTAGCTCTTCCTGACAAGGTCTATTCCCCTGTTAATTTACTAACTTCTTATCTCAGTTTATTGGGATTTTTGTGTTTAAATAAGTAGTCTTCTTGATACAATTTTTTGTAGTGATCAAATATTTTCAAAACCTAATCTAATTACTTTCTTATTTAATAACCAAAATACTCCTCCTGAGTTTTTATTGACTTTCCTTTGTCAAATAGAACAAGAGTATGAATCTTAATGATATTTTTGATTACTTCTTATTCTTCTTTGATATTTCACATGAATATCAATTGAGGAGTTATACCAATTGATTTAAATACCAATTTTGTTATCACAGGAATCTATCTTTGTTGAATGATACTCCTTGAACTTCTCTGCTACTTTTACTTTATTTATTTTTGGTAACAACTTATGACATCATCAGAATTTGATATTGTCCCATATACTTCTATAGGTACTTCCTCTTATTGAGCTTGATTTATTTCATATTGAATTTCACATTCTTCATTAGGACTTTTACCCATCATGATCTTATTATTAGTTTCTTCATTTTCAGGTGTAATAACATTTTTCTTGCTTTCTCCTTCAGATTTTATGCTCCATATCTTCTTGTGAGATATTCTTCTTTTTGGATCTTCTCTTTCTAATTGTGTTTTTGGAGATTTATCATCTCCTTTCTTGTTCCAACTTTTATTAGGTTTTTCACTGACTTGAATGACTTATTCAAATATTGACTTTTTGTATTCTTGTAGTTTTGGGATTTGTGCCCAAACCTATCACAGTTGTAACATCTCATTGTATGAAAAAAAATTGTTGTGTGCCCAACAAAATTACATCTCCAACATCTAATTGAGCTTTTGGATTTTATTGTATATCCTTTCTCTAGTTTCTTGCATTTCATTGCTTTATGGCCAAAGCTATGACAAGAAAAACAATAGCCATTGAAGGTATTTCCATTCTTGATTTTATTTTTACTTGTAGGATATGTCATTTGAATTTATTCTTCCTTTTTACTTCTAAAGTTGTTCTGCTTAACAAAGTTCATGACTTGTAATTTCTTTGTACTTGCACCTTTTCCTTTTAAGAAGGATGATCCTTTGTCATTTTTGTAAATGGTGCTCCATTTGTTATTGTCATATTTCTTATTGTATCCAAGACTAGTTTTTTCATCATCTGATCTTTGGCTCTTCCAAATCTTATTTAGGATAGCTAAGCTATTCTAGAAATTGACAATCTTATTTGTCTTTTCATTCATCTTTTTTGGATTGACTATTTCTAACTTCAACATGTGACATAATTCTTCCTTTTTAGTCAACTGAATCTTCAGGGCTTCTTCCACTTCTTTAGCATGTTCAAGTTGAGTCTTTAGATTCATGACTATTTCTTTTGTATCATCCGAGACTTCTTTTCATTCAATATTTTTTTCATATATCTTCAATTCTTCCATATCTTTTGTTAGATCAAAAACTTAAGTTTTCAATATTTTGATTTCTTCTTCGTATTCTATCTGAATCCTTTTGAGTTTGATGGCTTCTCTTTAAAATATTTGGCATGATTCTTCCTTTTTAGTTATTTGAATATTATGAGCTTCTTCCTTTTTCTTAGCTTCTACAATTTGAGTCATCAGATCTGCATTAGTACTTTCTTTTATCTTTTTGAAATTGATGATTTCCAATTCCAACATGTGGTAAGAGTTTTCTTTCCTTGTTAACTAGATCTTTAGTTCTTATTTACTTTATTTGTTTTCCTAAAGTTGAGTGTTTGACTTCTCAACCTCCTTTATAAGATTCAAAACTTATGCTTCCAGCTTATGAAATGAATCTTCCATTTTGTTCAACTGGTTCCTCACTACCTCCTCTATTATTTTGGTTTCTTCAAGTTGGGTTTTCAGATTAACATTGCTTTTAGTTCTTTTAGATATGCAAGGTTTCTGCTAAGTTCATCAACTTCCTTCTTTTCTTATTTTTCCTGACTGATTTCATTCATTAATTTCTCAATCTCCTTTTCTTTTTCTTTTAACTGAACATTTTTCTCAGATGTGATTTTTTTATTGTCTTTGAGCATTTCCTTTATTTCCATGATATGCTTTTGACTCTTTTCAAGAAATTATTTAGTGTAGTCATGAAGAAAACTATAGTCTGAATCATTATGATCAAAGTGGTATACATAGAGACTCCAATAAACTTTTTGTTTGGCCTTTGATAGTTCTTCTTCTACTTCATCCATGGGATAATTGTTAACATAACATTCTTCTGATTCTTTTAGTACTTTTTCTCTTTTACTATCATGTTTCTTTAATTCTTCCATCTCTTATGTTAGATTAATAACTTTGGTTTTCAAACTTTTGATCTCCTCTTCTTTGTTTTCTAGCCGAAACTTTTGTTCACGTTCTTCATGGTTAGATTGATCTAGCTTTTGTAGTAGCAGCATATCTTTATGTTGGATTTTCTCCAACTCTTCTAGAGTGCACAGGGTTGTGTACTCAAGACTGTCAAGAGCCTCCACAGGAATTTTAATATGCATATAATTTCCTGGTTCCAAATGAATCTCTCTTATAGCAGCTGGAACATCAGTTTTAAGATTATGTAATTTTTATTTAGTGAATACTGAGGTATTCCTCAATTCCTTGATGAGGTCGTCTTCTTCATTGTTAACTGGGATTTGCATCAAATCCTGCATTTCATACTGATTAGAAATGTATTTCTCTATATTATGTTCTTCAATCTGATTGCAATTTTCCTTTTCTTTATCTTCTTCATTATCTTGATAAGAACTCTCTTCTTCTAAGTTTTGTTCTTTATTCTAATAAGAATCCTCTATATATGAGTCTTGTTGTTCACTTTGATAGGATTTATCTCCTTGTTGTGTTTCATTCTAATAATATTTTTCTAGTTGAAGCCATAATTCTTTAGCAGATTTGTAGTGCTTCATATTTTCTTTGAATTGGTCTTTTAATTCATCCAGAATTGCTTTTAAGGCTACTGAATTATTTCTCTTTGATTATTTTGCAGTTTTGGATTTTCTCTTTGAAGTAGTTAAGTTCCAAGGCTTACTTACTACCGAATCCCAAACTCCAGATCCTCTTGACTTCAGATATATTTTCATATTTTCCATCCATGATAAATAATTTGTTCCATCAAATAAGGGAGCTTCATTTGTGGAGATAACAATTTGTCCACCCATTTCTTTTGTATCTACCTTCAGTGTTTAAATTGTATTGAAGTAACCTGATCTGATACTAATTGTTGAAATGGGTACTTGACACTGAGAGGGGGGGATGAATCAGTGTAACATAACTTAGGACAAATTTCCACTTTTCAAAAATTAACTGAACAACAAATATTTATTTCATTTTCTCAAACAATATATATAAAAGAATAAATACTTTATTTATTTAAATAACTTGAATGAATACATAAGATCAATATTTGAATATCATCTTCATGCAATTATGAGAGACCCAGCTCTCTGTTACAAGACCCAGTTTGTAGTTCTCAGATCCAACTGAGAAATGAGGAATCCAACCCTCATAACAAGTCCCAACTTTTTGATCTCATATCCAACTGAGATGTGAGGAATCCAATCCTCATACAAGACCCAGCTTGTAAATAGGCACCAACCTGAAAGAATGAATCTTCATTCAATCCATTATATATAAATATATATACTTCAACAAATTCAACTACACTTCTTCTCACCATTCTTTCTTTTTTATATACTCTTACAACTGGTGTGAACTTGAATAATTGTGTATTTTTATATTTGAACCATTGTGTATTTGATTTTAAATGATAATATTAATCTTTAATTAATATCATTTATCTTTTTTATTCTTTATTCATGTTTTCATGACTTAACTCTCTTTTAATCATGATTGTGTATCGGTTTGTTTGTCCTCATGAGTTGATCATAGACATGGATCGACTCATTATATCATTATCATGTTGTTGTTGTGTTCTCGTTTCACCAACAGATCATATTCAATCACCTATCATTTCTCTGTATTGTTCTGGTGTTAACTTTTTGTCAAATTAATCTGTATAATGTTCTTCCTTCAAACCATTTTCATATGATCATAGACGTAGAACCACGAGCTTATCAATTTAAGCGTTTCCTTCATTTTACCCTTGTTTCTCTGTTCAATATGACTAATGGCGGTGAATAGATGCTAGACTAAAGAAGTGCTTGAGAGCTTATCAAAATCAACGATCGCGATTCAATCTCCTAATGAGATGGACGACTATCATAACTTCGGCACTTTTCCCTTCTGAACTTTTGGACTTGAAACCTTTCAAAACTTCTAAATCAAATTTCATGAAGAGATTGGACGGTTTACGTTTATTTCACGGAAACTGATCAATAGTCAAATTTGATTCTTACAAGGCTTAATCCGACAGTTGGATCTTATTCAAGAATTGAGATGGATGGTCATAGATTACTTCGAGACTTCGGCTATTATAATTATGTTATCCTTCCACTCTAGTGGATCGACAGATGATAATTCTCCTGAAGTGTTTCTTTAGATCGGACGAACCATGTCTACTTCAGGATTTCATCTTTTGGGACTTCGGAGCTTTTTTCATTTGCTAGTGGTGAAACTCCCGAAATAATTCTTCCAGAGTGACGTAATTTATTGATGTCACATGTTGACATGGCACAAGTCAATTTCCTCTTGACACATTTCATCATCTGATTATTCAATTTGTACTTGCTGACATGGTCTTCTGCCACACGTCCTTGCTGATTTCCTGACTGATTTCATTCATTAAGGTCAAATTCCGACGACGCGTTCGACGCAATTGCCACTTTCTATTGTCGGAAGACCGACAAACCTCGGACCCCCTCAAACGTCGTTTCACATGACGTCGTTTTTCCGACGACCTAGTTTTCGTCGGTATTGCGACGTTTCAAACGTGGCAAGACCGACGTTTGAAACGTCACAGTTGCGACGTTTCAAACGTGGCAATTGCGACGTTTCAAACGTGGCAATTGTGACGTTTCAAACGTGGCAATTGTGACGTTGCAAACGTGGAAATTGTGACGTTGCAAACGTGGCAATTGTGACGTTTCAAACGTGGCAATTGTGACGTTTCAAACGTGGCAATTGTGACGTTGCAAACATGGCAAGAGAGACGTTTCAAACGTGGCAAGTGAGACATTTCAGACGTGGCAAGAGAGACGCTTCAAAGGTGGCAAGACCGACATTTCAAACGTGGCAAGTGAGACGTTTCAGACGTCTGAAACGTGGCAATAGAGAAATATACAACGTGGCAAGACCAACGTCTTGAAGGTGGC
>ML778924.1:783487-803186 GCA_009831015.1 Picea engelmannii | reverse complement strand
TCTTCACAAACGTGGCAAGAGAGACGTTAACGTGGCAATTGCGACGTTCCAGTGGAAAATGTGGCAAGAGCGACGTTCCAGTGGAAAACGTGGCAATTGCGACGTTAACGTGGCAATTGCGACATACATCTTCACAAACGTGGAAAGAGAGACGTTAACGTGGCAATTGTGACGTTCCAGTGGAAAACGTGGCAAGAGTGACGTTCCAGTGGAAAACGTGGCAATTGCGACGTTAACGTGGCAATTGCGACATACCTCTTCACAAACGTGGCAAGAGAGACGTTAACGTGGCAATTGTGACGTTCCAGTGGAAAACGTGGCAAGAGTGACGTTCCAGTGGAAAACGTGGCAATTGCGACGTTAACGTGGCAATTGCGACGTTATCGGGCAACATCAATTTTTTTTTTTATAAATTTTCTCTATTTTGCGACAATATGGACAATTTTGTCCATAACGCCGCAAATAAAACGTCGTAATTTTTACAATATGTAGTAGTGCTTGCTGGTGTGGTCTACTGACATGGTCTACTGGCGTGATCTGTCATATGTCTTTGTTGACATGGTCTACTAACCAACAACCCTAATCCAATGGTCATCGTATATCCTCCACATCCGATGGTCCTTATTTATTTCATATTTCGGGCTTCATGTATCTCAAATCTCAAACTTTCTAGAGCGTAACCTCCTCACATATTTTAACCCGAAACTAATGTTGTTTGTTGATCAAGGTTTTAGATCGACGGCTTGATCTATCTGTGATACTGCTTAGCCTTGGATTAAATCCAACGACTCTTCTTCTAGATTATCTTGTCCTTCCACTAGAATGATCTGACGACTGGCGAATATTTAGGTGATTGAGATCTAAAATCTCATCCCTTGCTTATCACATCCTTCCATTAATTCAATATGAAGGCTGACGGGTATTTGGGTGATTGAGATCTCAGATCTCAGCCCTTGATTATCATGTCCTTCCACTTAAATCAATCCAACGACTGACGGAAATTCATATAAATGAGATCTCATGATCTTTTACCTCGCTTATCCTATCCTTCCACTCGAAAATGATCCGACGGCCATGATCCTCCAACGGTCCTCAAGCGCACAGTCACTCATATGACCGGCATCCATTCCATGAGATGAACAATATTGTCACTTTTCTTAATCGGACGGATGTTGAAGCTTCTCACCTTTTCCTGTGCATTGGTCGACTTCTCAATATTTCCATCGATCTCGATGACACTTCTGCAATGTGCTCTTCCTTCTGAGCTTTGATATTCACATACCATTCACTCCTCCTTCTGATCTTATTCTTTTGATCTCTGCATATTGTTTGACATTTTCTACTAATTGATATACTATTGACATCAATGACAATTTCATCTATGATAAATCACAATGATAATTCATCATAACAACAAATCATCACATCATAATGACATCAATTGTTGACATCAATGACAACATATCATTGACAATATGTCCAACACTATCATTATCTTTGTTTGAGTTTCCCATGTATCGCTCTATCAAAATTCTCTTATGCATGCGGATCATTTTCTTTTATTTTTTATGTGATCATAAATCTTTAGCCCAACTATGATGGATGTGAGGAAAAAAAATTTATTTATTTTAAATGTTTGAATGTGTGTGGTTCCTCGTCCATTCTCAAGAACTTTCTTTAAATAAAATAAAATAAAAATTCATTTTTGCATATTTATATTTTCTTTGATTACCACGACAGACTTCTCTAAAAGTCCCACATTCTGAAGACCTAGAGTCTCGCAAAATTCATAACATAGGAGTACCACCTCTATAAAAATGCAGGGGGATTTATATCCTCGTGAGGTTATCGTTTTGGTCCTAATGGATTCAAGCGTCAACATTTTTGGCGACCATAATGGGGACATGAACTGAAAATTCAAAACCTGGCCCGGCGTTTGTGAAAGAATATATGACTTTACCCTAGGGTAATCGACCCCATTTGGAAACTAGATTAAATAATCAACGAATCATTTTACACCAGTTGTACAATCTAGTAATAACAACATCTCGGACTCAAGAATATTTAGAAAGGTCTCGGCATATCTTAGTCCAAGAAGAATAAAGAGAAATCCTCCGAAGATAGAGGAGAGAAAAGCGACAAGATTGAAGAAATCAAACGCTAGCTAGAGAAACACAAGAACAAGGTCGAGATTGAAGTTATACGAATACAAGGGACCCATTACCAGAAGTAAAAGTAAGAAACTCTATATCCTTAGAAGTGAAAATTCTATCCCTGAAGTCTCCCCAGACATAGCAGTAAGACACGAACAGCCCTGAGATGAGCTTCATGAGGAGAGACAAGGAGGTGGAAGAGATGTCGTAAGAAATCAAGGAATCCTAGGGTTTGTAAATAGAACAAGGGTAAGAGATTCCCCTCTTAATCTTATATGTGAACAACATGACTTCTATGTTCTCCCTATGGGAACCTTAAAGGAATTTTTTGGAGATAAAACAATCAACGCAAAGAGGCATTTGCACTTATTTATTGACATTTGTAACTTTCACTGAGTTGAATATGAATGGTATACAACATTTCCCAGTAGATCCATTCATTTATTTAACGACCTCGAAGATATGTTCCTAACTATGTTTGCCCCTCCAATTGCTTACCATACCCTCCTCACCGACTTCACCCAGATTGGGTTGAGGAAGAACAAAAGGATACGAGATTTTAATCTCAGGTTCAATAAGACCTTGAGTAGAATTCCAAAAGATACAAGGCCAAATGATCCAATAATTCTCGGTTGTTATAAGAATGCAATGCCCCGGAATGTAAAATATGCCATCGGAACATCCCAAATGGATACTTTGGAGGAGGAAATGACTAAGGCCATTGAGATGGAAGAAATTATGATTTAGATGGGTGTCGACCCTGACATTATACTGGGAAGAGTACATGGGTAGATGGAGGGATTAAATATTGATAATCAAGGATCTTCCATCTCAATAAATAACAAAGAATTCAAACCTCAAGCAGCTCAAAATCAAACTATGGGAGGAGGATTTTTCAAAGGAACCATACATGATGTAAAGGTTGACCCTGTTGTGGCGCGGGAAACTAAGAAAATAATTGAATTACGTAAATGAATAGAACTGTTAGCACTAGGAGTCACCTTCAGATTGCATGGAAGGAAAGCCCAGTACCCATCAAGTTATAAGTGAATTTAAGGGTGTTTAAAGGATCAAATGGAAAATTACTCAAGTGATAATGTTCTAACTCAGATAACAGGGCTAGCGTACACCAATAATTAAGGTCTTAGCTAATTTCAATCAGTAGTTTGGGAATAAGTATGAATAGAGGGAAGACTTGAATGAGAGAAGTGTAGGGGCTTCTTTAAACATCAGGTCAACAAGAGCCTGAGGAAATATTCTTAACACATGATCTTCTTGAACTGAGAAACTAAGGAAGCTAAATAAACATCATGATAACTTAATGATCAAACATCCATCATAACATCACCACAATCATTCATGTGAATCATTCAAAGCATGAACATTTAGCCTCAGAAGAAAATAGACTGAAAGAGAAGCTGATTTCTATTAGTCAAAAAGTCTTAAGTCCAGTACATCACTAGATCATAGTTACTTCATCAAAATATTACAGTATAAGAGAGCCTTGCTCAACCATCCAAACCTACTAAATCATTTGATCTATCTATTTATAACAAAAGGGAGGCAACAGCTGGAGGTACGAGTTGGCCTCCTTCCCTTGAAAAACTCCAAACATTTATTTGATTTAACAACTTATCTAACCACCTATGCTATAAAACAGGAAATTGTTGGTGACTAATCCAACTGAACTTCAAACTAATTTGATTCCCTTTGTTGTGTAGCTCTTTGTTTTCCATGCGTCTTTTAAAGCATGTGGTTGTCTTCATGATTTCAGTTGCCTTATCGATCATCAATCTATCCCAAAGCTATTAGTTTGGTCCTCCTATATCCCTGGTGTTTGTTGGCATCTTCCTTGGGTAGAAAATATGGGTAGCGCACTACTATGAGAAAAGGTAGCGCCTGTAGGTAGTGCCATTGTGTTGCATATGTGTGCTATCTTTGCCCTTCTATGAAATATTCGGTAGCACCTGTGTGTAGCACCACTGAGATGCATATATGTACAGTCTCTTCTCTTTGTGCAATATTACATAATGCAGTTAGGTTGTGCCCATATGACAATTATGTTCTCTACCAAATATTAGGCAGCACCTGTAGGTAGCACCACTTATGTTGCATCTGTGTGAAGATTAGGTAGCATTGCCCAAAAACACAGTTCCTTCAATCTTGAAAGTGTTCAGAGTAATTTGTGGTCTTTCATGAGGACAAAAAAATTTCAATTAAGTGCCTTGATTGTACAATGGGTAGTTCCTTTTTACCACTGGGGAAACTAGCACTTAGCAAAAACTCAAAACTGAGCTAGTTAAATGATTAGCAGCATGTATGACGGCACATCTAGTATGTGCATATCAATTAACCCTCCCAAAAAGGAACAATTCTCAAAAATGGGGCTTACCATTACCAACAATTTTTTCATTTTAACACTTAGCCTCACACTCTTTCTGGTAGAAAGAGGATCCTCAATTGGCACAACAAACTTCTTCTTCTTAGCATTGACAGGATTCTTCATTGTAGTTGTGCTCTCCTTAGTTGTTGGTTTATCATCCTCAATGGCAACTTCAACCAACACATGTAAATTTCTTTGGGTTGCCTCATATTGAAAGTGCTTTAGCTATGCCTTTAACTTCCTGTTCTGAGACTGAAAGCATATGTTCTGTCTGTAAAGATTCTTCAGTTGTTTATGAAGGGGCAAAGACTTTCTCACTGCAAACATTTCCAAGTCAAGGGTATGATTGTATCCAACCATGATCTCTTCCATCTGAGCCAAGTGGACCTTGTCTTCTTCTTTAAGACGGGGTATTTCTTTTATTGCATCTCTAAGCTACTTGATAAGTCTTTTGTAGGTCTGATTGTCAGGAGGGACAGTGGCATGCTCAGTCTTAATAGGATTTTCCTCAGACTTCTCTTCCTCCTGCATGGGAAGTGTCTTGTCTACCTCATTAGGTTCCTTGTTGGCTCTACTTTTATTCTTCTTTCTCTACATAGGGGTTTCATCTTTTCTTACCATAGGCTTCTCAATGCCTTTCTCAGAGGTTTCATATTTTCTCTCCAAAGTTCTTTTAGTACCTTTACCCTTATGTACAGGGGTTTCTTTCTTTCCTTCAATAGACTGAAAGCTACCTTTACCCTTCTTCCTCTGAGTAAAGGTTTTTTATTTCTCCTCCACAGGATTTTTAATGCTTTTTCCCTTCCTCTTTAGAACATGGGTTTCTGGCAAAGGATGTTCTTGGAAAACCTCCTTAGGAATAGATGACCTTATGAAAGGTCTTTTACCTTTAATTTCAACTTTTGTAGGAGAAGAGGGAAAGAGGAGCTTCTTCCCTTTCTTGGATGAAGCTTTGGTAGAAGAAGGCACCTCTTCTAACCCTGGTGGAGGAGGTGGTGAAAAATATCTGTGTGGAGAAGGACAAACTTCCTCCTCGGCCCCTATGACCTGCTTGCTGATCTATGGAACTTGAATAGGGGTTCTTCCCTTTCTCTTCCTTCTGGTCCCTTCTTTAGAAGTACTAGTGGGCAAAAAAGGACCTGCAATCTGTGATTGAGGAGTAGATACTAGATCCATATTGAAGTGAGAAGTAACCACAAAACATTCCCATGAAATCTCTTTCTTTCCTAATTCCTCAGAGACTAACATTTTGATCAATCCAGAGTGGAAAAGGCTAGAATCCACATCCTTAGATTTGGCTTGAACCCTATCTGACATTTTACCTATGCTTATTAATAGGTAATAGGGAATATTCATCTCAACCTTACTAGTAAAATGCAGCAACAATCTTATGTGGTAATGGTACAATGTGTTAAATCTCCCTTCACAAGTAAAATATCTCTGTATGATCTTCAATAATCTGTCAAATTGTTCAACCAATTGACTTCTTGGCATACTCTTAGACAATTCATTGGCTTGATATTCAGGTTCAAAGAGATCCTTAGCAAAGGATGAACTCAAAACCATGGCCTTGAACCACTTTTCACCTATAATGGGGATCCATGTTGCAGCTGAGATAGAGGCTTCAATTACCTCAAATTCCAAATCCCCAACCTTGGTTTTCCTACCGTCAAAATGTAATGCAAACTCTTTTGCTACCTCTGAGTGGCCTCTCTGCATGTTCTGATAGAAAGAGAGGCACCCTACTCTATGAAAGGCCTATATTGCCATGGGTTTTGTATCAAAAAGACGCATGTCCACCAGTTCTGTCCTAACTATCTTGCCTCTTTTGTGTGCCTTTTGTTATCACTCCAAGAAACTCTTTGAGGTTGTAACACAAAGATACTTGGTAACTTAAGGTAAACTTGTTTTTGTATTTTGTATGTGTGGATCAATGGGATAACTCAATTACAAATGGTATTCAGACAGTCAAAATGAGAATCAAATGAACTAGTGCTCTCAAGGATCAATAATCAGATGATAGCTTTTAAGTGGGTGAGAAAACAATGCTTATAAACCAAATACAAATGTGGGGTTTAATAAACAATGATAAGAAACTATTAATCAAGTTATGAGCTAACCAATGAGATGACAGTCATTCTGCAGATAAAACAACTTGAATAAGAGTACAGAAGGAAAGGTGAGAATCTGACATCAATAGAGAGAGAAAACTGTGATTTGTGTTATCATATTGAAAAGTTTGTTTACAAGATAGTATTTTCTGTATCCAAAATCGAACCCTATGGTTCATCAATAGTTTGTGGTTGTATAGATTTTACATCAAGATTTCAGATCCTATTTTAATGGATCTAAAATACCTAAAATAGACATAATATTTAACCAAATAGATCTAATCTGATCATTACAAATCAAAATTTGTTATAACCCTAATTTGCACCATACATGCTTACCTGGCAACATGCCATCTCAGATCCCTTCTTTGCCAAAGCACTGTTGAAAAACTCCTTAAAAAACCTCTTTTATAAGGGCCCATGCGCCCTACTCCATTATTGCACACGTGTACACGCTAGCTGACCTAAAACAGCCCGCATGAACCTACAAAAGCACGAAAAAAGGAAAGTTGTCGACGAAACACACAGCTTTGGGTGAGTTAACTGAAATTCCTGGCCATGCATGGCCGAGGGTTCATCAAAATACCTAGCTTATTCTAGCCTATAAAAGAAGGGTTAGGGGTCCCATTTGGAGGAGAAGAATAAGAGTAAAGAAACTCTTCCCAATTGCACATTCCCATTGTCCCAACCCTTTATCCATCCTTGTGCAAAGAGAGATACAAAGAAAGGAAGTTGGAAGACATTTGAAGAGGAGCCTAAGATCAGGATTCGCGAAGCAGTGGCCGGTCTCGACATTGTAAGTTGATTCATTAAAGTTAATAATAAAGAAATGATTTTCCCGTCCCACTATATGAGTTCTTTATAGTTCAGCAAATATATGTTTGAATCTCTAACCCATTAGTCTATAGGTAAAATGCATGTGTAGTTTGTTTCTTGTTTTATATGCAGGTCATCCTTGGGAGGAAAGCTGCTAACAAGCGATCAAGCGTGAAGAAGGATCGACATCGAACATCCAGAACAAGGTATGTTGGTCTAACCATGTATTTGCTAAAAATAAATGGGGATTAGGTATGGGAATGAAGATAGAAAGTAAGTTTCTTTTGGTCATATCTGCATGCATAATATAACCCTACTTTCTAGTTTGTAGGGGGATTTTCCACCACAACAGAATTGGCGACCATACTGGGGACATCTCTAGGGTTCCTAGGAATATTTTTGGGTAGTTTTAAAAGACTAGTTTTCTTTCTTGTTTTTTGAAGTTTCTGCAAAGTCTGAGCTAACACAGAATCTGGTCTTCCATACCATCTATCTTTGTTATTTGTTTGACTATGTTTTTTTGAGACCCACAGAGCTACACGCGGCCTGCATAAGGTCTTCACATGTGTACCCGTGCCCTAATTTCTTACAGCCCGCAGGTAAATGCTAGCTGAAGAAGTCGCAGTAGCGTGTAGATTCCAAAAAATGTTTTAGGCAGTCATCCTCTTCCTTGTCATAATCAGTCATTCTCAGGGATTTTCTGGAACTCTTTCTAAGTCTTGGTTGTTTGTAGTCTCATCTCAGATTGGTTTGTTTTCCAAATTTTTTCCTTACATTGTTTTCTTTTTTCTGTTAAAGAGACTGTCTAAGCCTTCAAGAGATCATGGTTCTCAATATCAATGGTCTCTTCCTGGTTTGGATTGTCTTCTTTTAGTTGTTTCATAGTTTTAGAGATACATGCGGCCTGTATAAGGCCAACATGCGTGTACACGCCCTCTGTCTCTACACAGCTCGCGTGCACACGCTTGTTGTTGGATTGTCAGTAGTGTGCTTGTGCAGGATAGTTTTTTTTTAGGGTAACGAAGTCATCCTTTCCCTTGACAAGAGTTATACCTCTTAGGTTTTTGAATCTTTGTCCTAGCAATCAGTAGCTTAGGGTTGATCTTAGCCTTAGCTTGCTTTTTTCATTTAAAAGTTGTCATTAAAAAAAAAATAGGGTTTTTAGACAAGTGTGAGAGTCCATTTTTTAAGTTGCTAGTGTGTGATTTCTTGAAGTGATTCTTTGCAATTTGGGATTAGGCCAAAAAAAAAATCTTGGTTTTTGACTTGTTGATATTTTTCCTTTTTGCTTTGTCAGCATTCAAATAAAAAAACAAAAAAATCTCTTTCGTTTTCTTGTTTGGTTGAAAAGCTTGGTTTTGCATTAGTAACCAGGGAAAAGTCTTTGCTTTCTTAAGTTCTTGATAGTTTACTTAGATCATAACTAGCTATAGTTGATTAAAATCCTTTAAGTTTGTTGATTCAAAAGATCTTAGAAAATAAAAGAAAAAAATTGAAAAAGTTGTTGAAAATTTGCGTTAAGTGAAATTTTTTGTTTCCAACTTTTTGTTCATTTTTTACTTTCGTCTTTCAAACATCATCAGTTTCACTTTCATACCCTTTGACATAAGACAATCCATAAAATTAACGCTAAATCTAAAGTTTATTAGACTTTTATGTTTGTAGGGTTAACCAACTAGTTCAGGATTAGGGCCTTAGATTAGGTTGGAGAGGAAACTCTTCAAGGCCATTAAAATCAAACATTGGAGTCTGAGTTAGGGAGTGTCAAAGTCCAGTATCGTGAAATTTTTCCGAGACCCCCCTCTAACACAGGGGATAAACACGAGGTCGTGTGCGGAAAGGTAGCAGTGATAACCCCTCCAAAGCTGGAACAATCATAGTGGAGAACACATATAGAGGGCTTATTTTAGGATTCCATCGATTGCATTTGCCACGGGGATTCGTGGGTCTCGAATCCATTCGAGGTCCTCAGTTGTCTTATAGACCACTTGCTTTCGATACCCTTGACAGGTTTTGGGCTCGATACCCTGCTCATTGTGGTCTACCCGACTTTCGACTGTACTCCCCTAGTGACTGTTCGCGCGCTGGCAACCTAGTTGCCTATCTTTTTTAGGGACATACACAGGTGACTACGGGGGTATATCGTGATACCTAGTACAGACATTGGGCCACGCTTTGCAGAGTATATCCCAAGGGTGCTTCCGTTTTTGAGTTGCACTTGCACTGATAAGTTTCTCTAGTGTTGGTTGTTGTAACTGTTCTTCCAATTAATTTAGTGTTTGCCTGTCTTATCTTATAGGGACTTTTTTAGTGCGTGTTGTTTTTGAATGGTTAGACTACCCTAGTGTGTCTTTCAACTTCTCACACAGTGGAGGATCACGAGATCCATCAGTCATGAAGGCTTCTTGGTCTGCCGCCGGTTACACTGGAGCCACCCCCGCCACCACTAAGGCGAAAGCTAGACCAACAAGGGTCTTTTGAAGCGACCGGGTCACAAGAAATTGTGCTCGACCAACATCTAGAGGAATCAACCATTTTAGACCTTGGAGTGCAAGATTTTGGTCTGGTTGAAACCTCCACCATTGATCTTTCGACACCCACCATCATACCAATTCATCCTTACGAGTGCCAGATAGTGTCTCACACAGCAATGGAAACAAATGTTGTTACTCCTTCTGGGAATTCTTCAATTCCCACTATGGTTGTCACCATAGGAGAGTTTCCATCTCCTAACCCACCATCACTAGTCTGAGCCACCATGGTCTTGACCACCTCTACATCACACAGTGGTCCAATCCTATCTCTGGTGGCGGCCACAACCCCTTTCACACCAAGTTCGACAGGCCCTCCATTCTCATATGGGATGCCTAGTTCAGGTACAAGTCCTGTATTTTCCTACTTCACTTCACAGACTTCAGGTCTGGGGGCAGGGAGCTCTAACGCTCCTTTGCAAGGACACATGGGGGGAACCCATGCTCCTTTTAATGCTTTCCCTTATGGGGTAGGTCATATACCTCCTTCGTCCCCTTCACTCAGTGGCGCGCATCAGCAATCCGACGGGCCACCTACACCATAGTTTATTTGGAGCAGGGAGTCAAGGACCACCTTCGCATAATATTCCAGTAGGTTCGACACCATTTTCTTTGTTCAGTGTGTTTGGTAATAATGCCTTCTCATCAGCTACTTTCCCAACTGGGGGAAACCCCAGTTTCGGACAACCTATTCCTATGCAGGGTACTATTCCTGCACAGGGGGCACACCCAGGAACTTCTTCCACAGCAGGGCCTTGGAATTCTTGGCAGGGATTAGTTCCCTCGTCAGGAATGTCGATCTGGGGTAATTCTTTTCACAATCAATGGAACCTCAGACAAATTACTATGCCTATCCCCACGGGACCAACATGGAGCAATCCTTCCCAAAGTCCTTTGAATGTAATGCATGCCCAACCATCTATGTCCTATTTCAGAAATCACCCGATGATGTCTCCTCACATGAAAAATCCATATGCTGGCCATGGCCATGGTTTTTACCAGAACCCAGGCCAGCAGCCGAACTTTTCCTGGCAACCTGGTGCCAGTTAAACTCCAGGCCCCTTTTTCCTAGGTTATCACCAACAACCCAAACTACCCTTCCTGGCAACCTTGCATTTGCCAGACTTGACAAGGTTGTTGAATGACCCTATCTGTCATGATCCGCGTTGGCCTTCTATGCCGATGAAGTTGCCTTCAGACATCCCAAAGTTTGAAGCCAAGCCTAATAAAGATCCAGGAGATCATGTGACTACCTTCCATCTTTGGTGCTCATCTAACTCGTTGAAAGACGACTCCGTACAGTTGTGATTGTTTCAACGTACTCTCATTGGGAGTGCCGCGAAATGGTACATTGAGATTGATCGCTTAAGATACTCTTCTTTCAGTGAACTGGCGATGGCTTTCCTAAACCATTTTCAGTTACCTGTGAAATACAACGCTGGCACTGAATTTCTAGCCAATTTCTCACAAACAAAAGTGGACCATATCTCTAATCACATTCGAGAATGGAGATGCAGAAAGAGTTTAATTAAGGTACCATTCCCACTAGCATTCCTGCTTGAGTGGTTTCTTAAGTCTTTGGTCCCACAATTGTCCAAAGACATCGTGACATCGGGAGTATTTTCCAAAGAAGATGCCATCATGAGAGCTCAACAACTTGAGCTAATCTATTCTCAGCCTGGTTTATTATACGAGATCTTGCCAGATGCACCATGCTCAATACTCGATAACACCAGACAGAGAACTGAACCACATGCCGATGGTATTGTTGGTTCAACACAAACAAATCTCATTGAGCAATTGACGAAGAAGTTGCAGCAGTTGTATATACAACACACAGGGACTAGCCAAACTACTGCTTTGGCTACTCCCTCTACCAAAACGTTGAATGTACACATAGTGCAATCGACTAATCCAAAGGCCACCCAGCAGCCTGAAGGAAATAAAAAACAATGAAATAAGGGTAAGGGGGATAAATAAACCTACCGATAATGTTGGTGGGGATAACACTGAGAAAAGGAAGGCAAGGTATCCATGCAACTTATGCATGGAAGACCACCCGACCCATCTATGTCCTTAGCTTGCAGAAGCCCAAAAGTTTGTGATGCAGCAACAGCCTGTTGTGTTAACCAATCCATTTCAACATGGGAGAAATCTAACCCAAGCCTCTGCAAGCACGGAAGGGGGCAGTCAAGGACCCTCTCCGTCTTCAAACAACCCCACATCCACAAATGTATATATGGTGAATGGTGATTATTTTATATCGACTGGAGCGCATGACTATAGTAAACCAAGGACTTCTGAGAAGGGAAAATAAGTCAAACTCCCATTTCTTCCTCTACAGATTGAGAAGATGTTGGGTGAAACAATGACACGCATCCCCAAAGGCATGTTTAAAAAATATTCTTACAACCCAAATGCAAGGGCCACCTAGAACTATTCTGTGGTGGAAGATCTATCACAAACCCCTTCTACGATGTCCACTTTGGAGGTCCTCCAAAGTTTCCCTTCCCAGAGGAAAGCCTTGTTAACCACTTTAGGATCTACTGAGACTTGTAATCTGGGTACAATCATGCTGGATACAACCGACCTAAAACCTCGTCTACCTTACCACGTAGAATTTCAGATAGTAGTGGCTTATCCCACGAAAAATTTTACTCGAAATATCTTCCGCACGGTGGTCGATGAGGGAGCCTCAACATGTGTTATGTTGTTGGCATGTTGGAAGGTCGTTGGCCAACCCATTTTGTCTCTGTCACCTACTCTCCTCAATGCATTCGATGCTTTTTCATTCCGACCACATGATATCATTCCCTCTTTCCTCGTGCAGTTAGGAGGGAATACCGTGTGTGTCGAGGTAGCGGTATTCGGTGCTCCCCTCGCCTATAACCTCTTGTTAGGAAGGAGTTGGACTTATTCCATGCAAGTTGTGGTTGTTACATTTTTTTGAGTCTTGTTGTCTCCACACAAGGGTCGGATAGTGACCATCGATCAATTGTCTTTCTCCAGACCTAACCCTTCATTGGGGGCATCCACGGTCCTGATGATCGATAATCCTCAACTAGGTGTAGTCAACGTAGGGGTTGGTCTATGCCCATCTTTGATGGGTACCTTTGATTACCCGCCCCCTCAAGGTGATATCAATTTTATATCCAATCACCATAAGGTTGATATTTTTCAAGTTTCGTAGTTTCGTACGACTTACTTTGACGATCCGTGGATACTTCCTTCCCCATCAACCACGATGGATGGGACAGGGTACCCAGGCATGTCCATGCCCTTGTCCACAGTTGAAGTAGCGTACTCTTTAGTCCAGCGAGATTTATCCAACACTGATCCAACTCTTGCACAAGATTTCGATCCACTCCTAGAGCCTATTTGGGCTCAGGGTTCTCTCGCTCACACCGATTCATTAGACTTAGTCTTTCCCTCTGACGAAGCTATAATTGAGGCAATGACTAGTCCAGACAAACCCTAGGAAGATCTTCATCACAGATCATACTTCCTCCCAGCGTTAAGTAGAATCGAAGCTGGAGAATTCACTTTGACTATGATAGGAGATAGGTCTTGTCCCATTAATCCCTTAGCTACACACGAGGTTTATGCTGAGGGTAATATGGAAACTATCACTGAAACCTTACCGATCAATATATCCTAAAACCATGGCATCATGGAAAATGTTTTCATCGACGTTGACTGCTCCCCTGGAGAGATTCAAATCTACACAGATCATTTTAAATAATTTCACGACATTTTTGCCTGGTCTTACAAGGAAATGCCAGGAATCGATCCAAAAATAGTTGAACATGAAATCACAACATATCTAGATGCCAAGCATGTCCGGCAGAAGCTTCATCCAATTAACCCCAAGAAAGCAGCATCCATTAAGGTTGAGGTTGAGAAACTGCTAAAAGCTAGTTTTATCTATCCCATCCATTTGACCCAATGGGTTTCAAAACCCATGTCGGTCAATAAAAAATAAGGCACAATTCGTGTATGTACAGACTTTTGTGATTTGAACAAGGACTTTCCCAAAGATAATTTTTCCACACCATTCATCGACCAGATAATTGATGAATGTGTGGGTTGCAAGGCCTTCTCTTTCATGGATGGGTTTTTGGGATATAACCAAATACAAATCAAAGCCGAGGACCAGCACAAAACGGCATTCATCTGTCCATGGGGTACATTCGTGTATCGTAAGATGCCTTTTGATCTCAAAAATGCTGGAGCCACCTTTCAGCGAGCCATGTCTTTTTCTTTCCATGAAATCAAGCATATATTCAAGGCCTATTTAGATGATTTAGCATCTCGATCTCGCAAGAGAAAGGATCAACCCACACACCTCCGACTTATTTTTGAGCATTGTCACTACTTATCGATTCGCTTGAACCCAAACAAGTGCAGCTTTTGTGTAACATTAGGATGATTGTTAGGTTTCATAGTGTCAATAACAGGGATCATGGTCGATCCTCTCAAGGTTGAGGCAATAATTCAATTGCCCCCCCCAGGCACAATCCTTCAACTTCAGAGTCTCTAGGGCAAGGCAAATTTTCTAAGATGCTTTATTGCTAACTACGTCGAGATCACCAAGGGATTTATGCGCTTACTTAAAAAATATGTTCCCTTTTATTGGTATGATGCTTCAACGCTCTTTCGCCACATTGAAACATGCACTCACAACTACCCCTCTGCTCCGGCCACCTAACTATAACAAGCATTTCTTATTATATTTGGCTGCAGCAGAGTCAACCATTGGCATGGTCTTAGTTCAGGAAGATGACTTGTTCTCAGAATATGTCATATATTACCTGAGCTGAGGCCCTATAGGACCAGAACTCAATTATTCTCATATTAAAAAAACTTGCATTGGCAGCAGTCCATGCTATTCAACGGTTCCGTCATTATGTTATGTTTCGCAAGACTACCATCATTGTTGTCGTAAATCCATTTCAGTACATGTTGACACGATGAGTAATAGGTGGCAAGATCAATAGATGGATAGTCATCCTCCAGGAGTTTGACTTAGATTTCGTTTCATCAAAATCCAAAAAGTCACTGGTTTTCGCGGAACTTATTTTGGAACTTCCGGTTGAGTCAGGTGATCTTGTGCTCGAAGAGTCACCTATCAGAGGAGATATGTTTTTAATCACCTCTTTGGATCCCTGGTATGGAGATATCCTTATCTATATCCAAACTTTGAAGTGCCCCACCACTGCTTCTCGAGATGAGCGTCGATGCATACGCCATCAAGCTAAGAATTATCTCATACTCGATGATACATTGTATCAAAGAGGTGTAGATTTCATCTTATGCCGATGTCTCACTCACGAAGAAGAAGTTATTGTGCTTAACAATTTCCATACCGGAGCTTTTGGCGGTCATTTGTCTGGGTTGGCAACAGCCCAAAATATTCTACGAGCAGGTTACTTCTGGCCAACACTTATCAAATATTGTATTGAATCGGTCAAGAAGTGCCACTCGTGCCAAATCTTCTCTCAAAAGATGAGGGCACATCCCACTCCCATGTTTCTTGTCATCACAGTTGGTCCCTTCACCAAGTGGGGGATTGATTACACTACATGCAACCCTCCTTCAGCAAGGGGGCACCTCTATACCATTAAAGTTGTAGACTAATTCACAAAGTGGGTTGAAGCTATGCCAACGTTTAAAGATGATGGAGAGACTGCAGCTCTCTTTTTATTCAACCAGATAATAGCAAGGTTCGGCGTCCCAAGGGAGATTTTCACTGACCATGGCAGTCACTTTCAAAACCAGATGATGACCGAGTTAACGTCAAAGCTTGTATTACAGTAGGGACATTCGTCACCCTATTACCCCTAAGCAAATGGTCAGGTGGAAGCTGTGAACAAAACTCTTAAGACCATTCTACAGCAAACGATCAACTCAACCAAGTCAAATTGGCATTTGATGTTATACTCAGAATTATGGGCTTACCGAACATTTGTTAAGATTGCAACCGGTTTCTCACCTTTCCAACTCGTTTATGAGCTGGAGGCAGTCTTTCCTATCGAATGTCAAATCCCATCTCTAAAGTTGGCGGTACAGTTATTTCCAGACACTTCTCCACTTGAAGAACTGTTAGTATACCTTGAGCAACGTCATGATGCAGCCCTGGCCAATGAGGCTCACAAACATAAGGTCAAGTGTCAGTATGATAGGTTCGTTCATCCTCGTATTTTCTCTGAAGGTGACCTTGTCCTAGTCTATGACAAGGATAAGGACCCCCTGGGGGCAGGAAAATTCAAACCCATGTGGTTCGAACCTTTCATCATAAAAGAGGTTTTAAAAAAGGGCGCTTATCGTCTGGTTGACTTTGAAGGGAATGCTTTGGCGGAACCTAGAAATGGGCTCTACCTTAAGAAGTATTACTCATAGGCAGGTCACTGTGGGTAAATTTTTGTAACATATGTATAGTCTTTGTACTATTACTTTCTAGTTTCTTTTAGTGTTATGGACGTGTCGTTGATGTTATCTTTCATCACTGTGGAAGATGTCAAGTGATTCCGAGGTGTTCATTGGGTTTGAAGACGGTGCTAGTCGGCACACTCAGAGGCTTGCCTCCGCAGCTTGGGTAATCTTTACACCTCAAGGCCAGTTATTATCTTCTGGAGGTATATGCTTGGGTGACACCACAAACAATGTCGCCGAGTATAGTGCAGTTATTGAGTTTCTTTGGGACGCTTTGTCATTTGGTATCTCTCATCTTCGAGTCTATCTTGATGCTCAGCTGGTTGTGTCTCAGTTAAACAGAGTATATCGGGTTCATGATACAACTTTACACCGACGATTCCTTAGGGTACGTCTCTTAGAATGAAATTTTGATTATATTACATATTTTCATGTTCCTAGGAGTTTAAACCAAGTTACAGATACTCTAGCTAATCAAATTTTAGATTGGCATCTTGCACACATATGAAAGAACATTCACATAAACATGTAAATACATTTTTTGCACGCGTGATCCATAAGACACAAAAGACAAAAAAAAACCATATATAATATCATAAAGTAACCAGAGTACATAGATGGACACAAGTGCCTCAAAAATATGACCAATAACGAGTCACGGGGCTTATGCCCTCAAAAAATATATACAAGTAGTGCCCATGGCACGTAAAAATGTCTAGCTAAAGTCAGGGCATGTGGGCCCTGTTATACTGATCCATAGCGTTGGCTAAATGCTGAAACAATCGGACCCACATCTGTGGTGCCCACTCTACATGAGGTTGCATATATGGTGGAAGTCCTCAATCTCTGCCATCGGGACCATGTGAGTGAGCGCAATAAAGTTCCGTTCGACTCGTCTCAATACCCTCTCAGCCTCCCCGGCTGGAAGATCTCATGCTACTGCTGGTCCCCCTGCGGCGGCAGGTGCGGCCCCTGGCTGAGGATGACGCATGTTCCTCGCATAGTCAGCAGGTCGCACCACATCTACACACAACGAACACATATATGTCGAATACTCTGGTATAACAAAAACAACATAAAAATTACATATGTTTAACAAAAAAACTACAAGGTGGAGACTTACCCATCTCCCCTCGCTCCTCACCAGGAGGTACTGGTATCTCAGGGTCTCTCGAGAAATCAATCCCGGCATAGGGATAATCCTCTATAATCAAGATCTGTTGCGACAACCACGTGAAGAAGTCATCGTCGAAGGACTCATTGGTCCTTCCGCCACCCTGTCACAGCAGTAATACTTCCCATCTACACACAGCAAGAAGAGAGGCATGATGTCCTCGTACCACTACTCGAGGACTAAAACTCGAAACTCTCTCAAAAAAGAACTAACACAGAATGGCCTCGAACCCAAAGTTCCTCTGTGTCCGCAAATGGAAATATATCAACTGCCTCTTCATACACTCAAGCAATGTGGTACTCCAATCAAAAATTTGTGCATTTAAGCACTGGACTGCACAGTTCATCTGTGCACAGGACACCTGATGTAGAGCTGCAGAACCAGTAATTCACCCGATAAGAAACACTATCACATGTAGCGATAAGTCAATGATCTTTATTATGGGCACCTGCGAGCTTGAGCAGTCTGTATCATCTGCATGGTATAGACCTATCAATTTCGCTATGTTATGCAGCCCCGAAGGAAAAGTCTGGAAGTTGATTGATTCCCCTCTCCTGGAGAGGTCAGTCAAAAAGTAAATGTCCTCGGTCGTGGGCACCAGTGACTGCCCCTCTAACATGAATGCCTCTGCATCTGTATGCCAGTAGTCAACAAAGGAATTCAGTATCCTAGGTTGTGCCCGCATAAAAGGACATAGGAAAAACTTGAGTAACCCACATTGCATCAAAGTAGCCACGGCATTGGGGTCTTCCCCAACCAACTCACTAACCTCTTCATGCTCTCTTTCTCTCCAGTGGACATACATCCTGCAAAACACCAAGGTTCAGGAGGGTTAACCCTTGATTTTTAAGTCTTTTTCATTCAATAAAGGGGTCCACTCGAGCTGTAATGGTGACAGTCGTGTGTACACGCATGCAGAGTTTACTCTGCCCGAATGTACATGCGGCATGTCCTGAGACAGCCCATGTGGACCTAGGGCCGACCTTTTAAAGGTCGAAGCCCCCCTAAAAAATGAAACCCAATGCAAAAATAAAGACTTAAAATGCAAGATAAGAGAGTTTGTACTTACTTGGTCCAGACATAAGTTTGTTTCATCCACTGTAGCTCCCGGAATCACCACTTTTGACAAAGGGGGTCTTTTGGCTCCAAAGTCAATTTCCAAATCAACAATGGTGATAATGAGCTACCAACTTCTATTTATAGACTTTTTGGCCTCTTTTTATCACTTTTTTGGCCTCCCTTATCATTTTCTTTAAACCAAAAACCATTTAGAGTGATTCAGGAGTTGCATGGGAGGGATATGCTCGGGTATCGGGACATTTTTTTGGAGTTTTGAGTAATTTTCGATGGTCTGTGAAAAAAAAATCAGAGGATCAACTTGAGAATATAGGTTAGGTTTCTACCCTGACTTTTGTATCTCGTTTCCTTTTTCCTTTTCCATAGGATCGATCCCATAGGGTTGTGACATGGAACCATCATAGTTGCTTTAGAAGTGTCACGAATTGGTGGTAGAGCTTACTGGAACATGGATGCCCTAAGTAGATCCTGGTTGCATTATGGTATCCATGTTGTCTCTAATCATTGTAGGCTCGGGAGTCCTTGTATTTTTTCCTGATTATGATTTTGAACCTCATTTGCATGATTCCTTCACCCTCAGGACTCCCAAACGATATAATGGGGCTTTTTTTAAGCCCTTTTCAGACCCTCTAAACATGAAAATATTGTTGAGTGATCTTGTGGCCTTTCACGCTCATTAAACTGAAATTTGAAGTCACCTCTGTCTGGTGGTAGTTTACCCCTTTTTTGGTCCAAATGGTCAACTGTACGAACAAAGGTATACTCTATGGAACTTCAGTTCTTTAGAAGAGTACTCTCAGGTATAATTTTACCCCTTTTTTGGGCCTGAGGGACTAAACTTACGAAAAAGGAACCCCCACGGAGTCCATAGCTAAGCTCTTTTTGTTGGATTACTGAGAGGGGGGGTGAATCAGTAATAACGTAATTATAATCCTTTTTCTTCAAATGTTATATCAATGTAGAATTATTATCCAAAAGTGAGCAGTAATAAATAAACAATCACACACATGAACAGTACACCA
>ML778924.1:756400-781819 GCA_009831015.1 Picea engelmannii | reverse complement strand
TTTGTACACCTTATCAATCATGATAAGACAATAATAAGTCATATTTACATCAAACACTATTGGGTCCATTTCCCAAAACTTTGTGCTATGGGTCTTTCTTCAAGGGTTGACATCAATGACAACCAACCTTAATCAACACTTTTCAGACTCCCTAAAATTGAAAAGATCGTTGAGTGGCCTTATTCTTTCACACTCGTTAAACTGGTCCAGAAGAACATTCCTGACAGAGTCCATAGTTAATCTTTTTTTAGACTCCTTAAAAATGAAAAAAATGTCGAGTGATCTTGTAGCCTATAAAAGAAGGGTTAGGGGTCCCATTTGGAGGAGGAGAATAAGAGTAAAGAAACTCTACCCAATTTCACATTCCCATTGTCCCAACCCTTTAGCCATCCTTGTGCAAAGAGAGATACAAAGCAAAGAAGTTGGAGGACATCTGAAGAGAAGCCCAGGATCAGGATTCGTGGAGCAGTGGCTGGTCTCGACATTGTAAGTAGATTCATTAAAGTTAATAATAAAGAAATGTTTTTCCCATCCCACTATATGAGTTCTTCATAGTTAAGCAAATATATGTTTGAATCTCTAACCCATTAGTCTGTAGGTAAAATGCATGTGTAGTTTGTTGCTTGTTTTATATGCAAGTCAGCCTTGGGAGGAAAGTTGCTAACAAGTGATCAAGCGTGAAGAAGGATCAACATCGAACATCCGGAACAAGGTATGTTTGTCTAACCATGTATTTGCTGAAAAGAAATGGGGATTATGTCTGGGGATGAATATAGAAAGTAAGTTTCTTTTGGTCATATCTACATGCATAATATAACCCTATTTTCTAGTCTGTAGGGGGATTTCCCACCACAAAAAAATTGACAGCTGAAGCATTATTTGCAAATTTGCTGATGAAAATCACAGATTCATAAATCTATCTTTGATGAATGGGTGCTTTTTGTCAAGAGAAATTATGCCATTTGGTGTTATTTCCTTACCATGTGTCTTTAAAACTTGATGAGAAAGATATTCTAGCTTCTCCTAATTATTATCCATCATTTGACACCTCTCCCACATGTTCAGGAATTAAAAATTCGTGATCTGGGTAGAAAGAAGATGTTTATGGACTCTTCTGCGCTTTCACCAGCTCTTTTGTCTTGAATCCACCCCTTTAGCTGGTGAAAAGGAAAGCTTTCAATAGCTAACTAGCAGATTTCAAAACCAATGAGTTGGTGAAAGCGCAAATTTTTTAATGAAAATTGCCTTGGGAAAAATCGAATTTCTGAGCCGTGGAGAGTCTGTTTTACATGCTTGAATAGTCGATTAACATCTAGAAATCCTAATATTTACAATGGTACTTTCAAATATGCATTTAGAGATCGGGAAGGTAGTTTAAATTCCCCCTCAATATTAGGCATCATTTTTCAAACAAATTTCAAAATGAATTATTTGATCGCTAACACCTTCATTGATTTAGGGGTCTCCATGACTCAGAATGAGGGCTCTTGAAAGGCTTAAGGGATGGTAATGATCAGGAAGGCTTTGAATGGAGTTTCAAATATACAAGGTTGACCCTATGCAACTGAGTCAAACGTTTGATTTCCAGATGAAAGGAGGCAGGGGAAGCAGTGAGAGGTTAAGCAGTGCCTCTAGGTAGTGCAACACATATGCAGAGGATAGACTAGTCAATATCTTGCAACTTCAATGGCTAAGGCAGGAAACGGTAATCTGACTCATATACGGGCCATGAGGTTTATAGGTCTGAAAAAGAGAGGAGGTGAAGCTATCATACATAGATGGATCCTTTATCGTTGTGCAAACTTAGTGTTTCACCTCTTTCGTCACCTTAGTGAGCAAAATAGAGGTGCTTGCAAGCTTAGTTGGGTTTGCTAAGTAGGACAGCTGCAAGGAAAAGGGTTAGAAAAAGAAATATAAAACAATAACTAAGAATTAAAATAAGAAATAAAACAACTAAATTTATAAACATAGGGACATAAGGACAAAAGAAACAATGAGACCCATGTCACCAATGATAAGGATGATATTATTGAAAGAAAACAATGAGAAGCAAGGGGACTATGAGTCCCTTCTTCCTCCAAGGGAGGGCTCTTGGACCCACACAAATAAGCTCTTCTTACAACTTTGAAAATGAAAATGAAAATGGTGAAAGAATTCTTTGCTAATACACTCAAGGGGTGAGATGGATTACCCAATGCAATGATGCAAGTATACTCTTGGCAAGGATAGAAGAGTCCTCAAGAGAATAATGGCAGCATAACTTTGCTTTGAATTCCTTGAAAAATGAAGTGTATCCATGGCCTTTTTATAGCATTCCTTTGAGTTATTTTCCAACTAGTTTGTAGTGCGTAAAGAGACTAATTAGGGCATTTCTAGGTCTTTGACCAGCCACCCAGTTGAATCCAGTCCAGATTTGAGTGTCAAATCAACTTGGAAGCTGAACCAGAAGTAGGTGGGAGGCCGACCACTCTCATAAATGTGTCATTTCTCAGGTGCGCATCTTTTTGCGACAACAGTCGCGCATCGTGTGCATGTGCGTGATTTATGCATTCATGTTTTGCGCATGTGCACGCGCGCCCAGTGTCTTCATAGCACCCTTTAATTTTTGCAGTAGTTGTATAGTTTGACCCTTTGTGAATTATTTTGTGTTAATTCAGGTCCATGGATATCCTCATAATTGTTTGACGATGTTGAATTCTTGTAGCCATTTGCGGATGAAATTTCAGTGATAATAGATGCCCCCTGATGGATGAGGTTAGGAGCATATGTATAGTCGAAATCCATCAATGTTTATTCTACTGAGAGTGTTGTTGTAAGAGAGAGTAATAGTGGGATTTTCAAGAGTGCCCCGTTGGAGGGAGAAGGGAACCTGTAGAACCCAACCCTCCATAAGGTGTGTAAAAACTAAACTGTGTACAAACGAGGTGGGCATGCCCCATGCTCGTGTCATGTACCTCATAAAATAAGAATGAAGTGTTGATGTACACAACTGCAGTGCCCTCGGGGGTGCTCATGATAAAGGAAAAAGACAATTCTATGGAGGAACATACTCTGAATAGTAGGCAGTGACATCTGTAAGAAGTATCACAGATTCAGTAGGCATTGATAGCCCATCCAAGTTTAGAGGTCTTCGACAAGTATAAGAACTAACTACAATAGTCCCAAAGTGAGACCCACCGTGACATGAGAAAGTGTTGACGTCGAATGTTATGGGGGTCAACGACAGCAGGGAGAAATGTGTGGTTCTCCTTGTGCCATCTGAGATCTCTCATTGGATAGGTGATGAGAATCAAGATATTGTCGCCCTTCTGGAAAATTGTGCTGATGTTGACAAAAAGGGGGATGCGAATCCCAGAAGAAAATGGCTTCGTGAAATCTACTAGATGAGCTTAGGAATTTGGAAGAGGTACATGGTCAAAGTCAATATGTATGGAGACTCAAGACTGCCCTTGTTTGGGGGTATATGTGAAGTATAAGTGGTTGCAACCGTTCAACTAAGTTGAGTGTCAGGGGGATAGCAAGACGTGGATGAAGTCATGCTAGAGGTGGGACAAAGTGAATAAACTCAAAGGGTAGAGGTAAGTGGCCTGTGGGATACTTAGAGGATATGGATGATGTCAATAAGGGTAGATGATGAAGAGTGCCCCAACCAAGGGCGACATGGGTTGCGTTTGCCAAAAAGGGAAGAAGGTCGCCAATGGTGACGACAAAAAAGGTAATGTAACTGCTGGAAACAAAGGCATTTGTACAATAAATAAAGAATAATTTGGGATAAGTGTACAAATATAGAAACGGGTGCCCCAATGTGATATGGTTGGCCCGGGTAGGGCACAATTTTCTTGGAGAACTAGTGGAGGGTGGGGGCCCCATGGGTGGGTTTTTGAATGAGGTAGGTGAAATGAAGGGAAATTTGCAGATGGGAAAAATGATTGTGGATGAAATGGAGGGTTCATGATACTGCGGAGGTGCAGTCAAAAAATAGAACCGTGAAGAGAATCTGGGAGTCTGTTGGGAAAGTTAGCAAAAATGAGGAGAAGGAGTATGTGGTTGATTCATGACATGATGTAAGACTATTGGGACTCCCATCCCTAAAGGGTTTTGAAAAACAGCATGAGTGTCAAAGGCGCAAAAGGGTGTTATGAATGGGACAACTCATGTGGGTAAGAGTACTACTGGGTGATAGTACCGAAAATGTAAATGGAGGTGTTGGTGCTGCAGAGCCAAAAATGGGGATTCTAGAGGCAAATGTCGGAGGGTGTGACTGGAGATGAAAGTGAGATTCAGAGGGAATGACTACATGCCAGAAATAAGTATATACATGAAGGGGTTGCGTTTATGTATGATGACCAAAAACCTGCACACATAAAAACCAAATACCCGACGTGAACAATATCTAAAGAGAATCGAACATATGAGCATTTATTTGATAATTTTGAACATGAGCAGGCGTACCTGAGTGTGTCATGGGCAGATGCTCTACCGGGAAAAAGGGCAAATGATCACCAGATGGAAATGTTTGTGTAAGAGGTCGAAGGTGGTTCGGAAAATAGAGCTTATGGGCTCCTATACCAAAAAATAAAAGTGGGAAAAAGGGATTAGATGTGGATGGTGGGTCCATAATGCCATCCCATTTTTACTGACACTATGGATGATCGGGCGGTAATTTGGGGGGACATGTACCTCCCCTTTGCTCGAGGAATGATGAAGAAGTATAATTAATCACATTCACGGGAGCATTGGTATGGAGTGTTGGAAGAAACTCAGGAAGATATGTGTGGCGTGTCGCGGCTAATGTGTGGTGGACGTATGGGATAGATGGGAAATGGTGTGTATAATGGCCATATTCTAAACATATGGTGCAAGTGAATTTGCTTCGCAACCCTTTGCTACTTGAGTTAGGGGAGGTAGCAGCAGTACTTTCTATAGTGGTGAGCGGTGATGGTGTTTGATTGAGTGGAATTAGGTTACATAACTCAGGTAGAGATGGGCATTTGTGGGTTGGGTGTCCATCTCTCTCACATAGCGCGCAAGGAGGTTGGAAGCCTAGGGGGGGTGGATCTATGGGCTCCTTCTTCTTTTGCCTGCCCCCATTTGTGGCAGGGAGGTTAGTGAGTGGGGGTGTAGAGGGTATGGTGGGAGTGAGTATGGGAATATTCATTGGGATTCCTTCTATTTGGGGGGGAAGGGATGGTTGAGGAACCATCTCTGGTGGATGTAAAAACCAAACTGGAATTGCCAACACCATATTAGGGAGAGTAAGCGTTGCGGCTACTTGGAAAGATTGTACGCCTGGTGGAGGGTAAAAGAAGGGGATTTGAGGAATGGCTTGGGGAACTATCTCCCAAACTGGGATATGGCCCTAGGGAGAGGTGAAATCGTGAACTATTGGAGTCGATGAGTTCACAGGAAGCTCATGAGGGGGGAGCTCTGTGACTAGTGGGATGTCAGATATGATAGAAGCCTCTCTAGGAGGAAGGGTATCCTCTGTGTCAGTTCCTTTAGAGGAAACTACACACACTTGTGCTGAAAAAGATGGGTTTAGGAATGGTGGTGTTCCCTGACAAGTGCCCAACATGGATGCGTCTTGGAATAATCTAGGGCCATTGTTGGCAACTAGAAAATCATTCAGACTAACATGAACAAGGGGGAGGATGTTATCTATGTTGGTGGAATGGTTAGGCTCATAATGTGTAAGTTGGTCGATGGTGATGATATTACCATTATGGGGGAACATCATCGTACGAAACACAGAAGAGGCGACCTCCTTCATAGCATACATGTAGTTGCGTCCAAACAAGATATTGTAATCAAGCTTGGAATCAATAACTTCAATGTTAATGAGGATGATTTTGCCCCCAAGTTCTATGGGGACATTTTGACAAATCCATGTGGAAGATATTGGTCGACCGTCGTAAGCTTGAAGGGTGATGGTAGAGGGTACTAGCTCAGGGGAGCCAATTTTCTGCCATACATCTTTAGACATGATGCAGGTGGATGCACCTTCATGGATGATACACCGATAAATTGTGGTGTTCCAGATCTTAACTGGCATCTGGAAAGCTACTTGGGCAGGAAGACGTGGTTCTCCGTTATCTGAATCAAATGTGATCAGTTGGGTGTCAGTTGTGTCGATTGCCCCCAAGGCAAAAAGTAAGGATTTTCTCTGTGATGGATAGGTTTGGAGGACCTCCAACATAGATATGTCTGTGGGAGACTGGGCTAAGTCATCAACCAGACTATAATTATGAGTAGCCCTAGCATGAGGGTTATGTACATTCCATCATAAAGGCATATGTGGTATGCGAGGAATGGGTTCTTTTGTGGGGCTTGCTGAGGGGCAAATGGTGTTGGAGGGCCCTGTGAGTGCATGGATTCCCTCATCCGTTGTAGCTCAAGAATTTGGGGGCAATGATGGGTATAATGTTCATACTCATTACATATATCACAAGGAAATTTAGTTTGAATATTGTTGTTCCTCCCTTGTCATGGTATATTGGTAGTGATGCCCCCTTGGGGGTCTTGGTATTGGTTGCCCCCAATGGGATGGTTGTGGGGGTCATTCCTACCTAGCCCTAGATTGTCCTTGTTTCGGTTTCTACCTTTCTTTTTGGCATTATTCGACGGATGGGTTGGGTTTTTCGTATTCAGTTGTTTGAAATTTTGATATTGTTGAACGGGAGAGGGTTGAACAAAATTCACCCTAGCATGAGGATGTGGGGGAGCGATGGGTTGTGGGGGACCAGGAAATGGAAAGTATGAATTTTGTGGGGGTAATGATCCATAAGGTACATAGGAAGGCGTGTCTCTTTCTCTAGTACTTTAAGCTGAGGTAGAGGGGGTACCAGAACATATTTGAATAGGTGGGTGTATGGGGGGTGTCAGCGGTGGCCCACTGATGGGTGGAGGCATAGCAACAGGGTATGGTTGTTGATAAGGGGGTGTGGGGTAATAATAAGTGCCCCCGTATGTCGGCAAGTATTGAGGTGTTCCATACATTGGTGGTTGTTGGGGTTGTGGACCATGGTGAGTGGTATCACCAATCAGTCTGTCTGTTGAGTGAGACATCCCAAGTTTGTCTTAGCCAAACGGCACGGGTTTTGGGAGATCAGGAAGTATAGTGTATAAGTACCCTGACTGTAAATAGATGAGGTCATATTTTTGAGCCTTACTTATGGCTTCTTCTTCTGATTGAGGGAAGGTGGAAGCAACATCCTTAACGAGGAGAGAGATAAGGGATCTAAGGAACCAGTCAAGACACTGTTGTTTGGTGGTTTCTGCTTTGCACAAACTACGTCGCCTACGCCACTCGTGAATGTGATCAGCGATATGTGTGGCTAAGGTTTGTTTGAAATTAGAGAGTAGTTCCAGACCATTGTCATGGTGGATTGGTAATTGGAAAAAGGTCAAAAATGCTTTGGCCAAGGATTCAAAAGTCGCATGGGACCCTAATTTTTCATCTACATACCATTTGTCTTATGGGCCAGTGAGTGTGCGTTGAAATAATTGCAGTCTAATGGAATCATCCATAATGTTGTTGGAAGAGCATCATAGGTGAAAATTCATAACATGGTTGGCAGGGTCATCTCCTGCCTTTCCTTCAAACTTGGGTATGTCTGAAGGTAGTTTGGTGGGCATTGCAGGCCATGTGGGGTCATGCAATATAGGATCATTGGTGAGTTTTCTTAGATATGGTATGTTGAGAGAGGCCAAATAAGGCATCTGTAGTGGGGGGGGGAGGAGGATTAGCTCCATCCATGGTGTAAGTGTGTTGTGAACCTGACCCTCGAGGGGGGCTAGCTGGGTTAGTACTTCCCCCTTGAGAGGAAGTTGGTCCCCCGCTTCCGTGTAAAGGAGAGTGAGTGGACGGAGGACCTTGGGAAGTGGACCCAAGTAATGTGGAACCAAGCAAAGTTGATCCTAAGATAGTAGCACTCGCAGGAGTGTGTGAAGGTGGTGTTGATGAGTGGGCAAGACCAGGCACTCCCCCTAAGATAGGAGGGAGGTTCATCAAGCATCGGAAATGGTGGGGATTCTATGGGTCCCCTATGATGTCCAACTAGTTGAGTGAATGTGTGTAAATGGTGGTGAGATTAAATAAAGAAACAAGAGCCTTTGTTGCAAATTTTGAACTTTACACTATATATATATATATATATATATATATATATATCCAAATCAAAATGTAGTCAGAAGTGCATCATACATAAAGTGGTTTGAAAAAGAATCATATATGTGGATAAGTGGGTTTTGTCCACGTGGGGAAGAAAAGAAAAAAAATGCTCATGTCCTAAAAGATGTAACGTCCTTCCTCTCAAATAGCACTGGACCTTCCAATAGTACACAACAGTGGGGTCTGAAGTCACCGGAAGAGAAACTAGTGAAGGATGAAATAATCGATTATAATGAGGGGTAAAGGGGGCATATCCCAAAAGAGCTGGCGATATTTCCCAATAGCCGCACAAAATCCAATCAAGGTGCAATTGCAGCCCACAATTGCCACCTGGGTAGATGTCCTAAAATTTGGTCACTAGGTACCTCGGTCAAAGTGCGGTATTTAGATTTTCAACCTAAGAAATGGGTCACAGGATGGATCCCGTCCAAGAGGTGGGTGCCTCAAGGGGGGGCGCACAAAATAACCGGACCTCGGCCTTCAACCCTTCACGGGTATCTCCCTGCATTATGGTGTTAGGAACACTTGACTTGGAGGATTTTCAGTTCCCTATTTGACAACTGCTATGGTTTTGACAATGTGAGAACCAGATAACGGGGAGTTATTTGGATGCCTATCCCCAAAATCCTACCTAGACTAAAAAATTTCTTTTGGCACCTCCTATGGAGGAAAAATTAGTGAGTTTTTAGAAAAAATTTAGATGTAGTTGTTTTCATAGGTTGGGGGTGTGAACCAACCTCGTTGAATTTAAATGGGAGTGGATAGTTTCGTCAAGAAAAGGGTGGGGTGTTTCGGAATCCCTTTGGAGGAAACTTACTTTGACCTCCACATTTCAAGAAGAAGCTATGTGAGTGATAAGTGACTTTTGTGTTTGAATGAGTGAAAGTGTGCCAATTTTTAATGATATAGATGTCACCTTGTTGCATGTGGACTTCGCTTGGTCCTTAAAAGTATTGATTACCTAATTAACTAAGTGCCTTTGGTACAACCTTGCGTAATTCAAAAGTCCCTAGGAAGCTAGCATGTGGACATGTGGGTCTGTTACTATTCCTTTAACTCCCTATTGTGATGTAATCTAAGAAAAGATTTGAAACTATCCTAGATTGTGATCATGTGGGCATGTATGGGCCCGTTACAAAACCTTTAAACTTCCCTAGTGATTTGATCTAAGAAAGTAAATTTCAACACTATCCTATCTTTGTAGTATGTGGGCATGTATGGGCCCGTTACAATATTAAGATGTGTTTGAAAAAATAAACTAAGAGGAGTCCCAAGAAGGGTTGTTGTCCTCTCCTAAAGGTTTTAATCTTCTTAAGGGAGATGAAATTGTTTCACAACCTTTTTCTAATTCTCAAGGTCACTTGGAGGCACGAGAGAAGAGCATACTAAGCGATTTTTATCCAACTTCTAGTCCCAATGCAAGTTAAATGTGATTAAAAATTATTTCCAACTTATATTTTGAGTCAAAACAAGCCATCCATGTGGCAAAAATGAAAGCAAAACAGGAAATTGATTTTAACCCCCTATGTGCCTATGTGTTTTGACTAACCCCTTTATATGAAGAGGGGGCTAAGTGTGGTGCATCTTTAAAACATGCTTGAAATCATTTTTAAGAAGGCTAAGGGCCTTCCCCACATCTCAAAAAACTTTACAATGTGAATTTTTGCACAGATGTGCGGGTCTCAATGGAGACAGAGGCGCACAAAGCGCATGTGCGCAGACCTAAAAGAGTGAATGAGCGCACATGCGCAGAACAGAACTGTGACTTGAGCGCATGTGCTCAAGATGCGCATCTGTGGGCCACAAAACCCACGCACAGGTGACACACGGTCGTGAATGAAAATTCCAAATGGAATTCTCTCAATTCACCTTGGAATTGGATGATTGGCAGGTTGGCTTAGGCCGGTTAGTACACCTGCAAGTTAACTAAACCAAAACAAGAGCTAGAAAAACCCAAATGGGGTAGGAAATTGATACCTTTCCCCGGTGGAGTCACCAATTTGTTGCACCTCTTTCGTCACCTTAGTGAGAAAAATAGAGGTGCATGCAAGCTTAGTTGGTTTTTCTAAGCAGGACAGCTGCAAGGAAAAGGGTTAGAAAAATAAATATAAAACAATAACTAAGAAATAAACTAAGAAATAAAACAACAACTAAATTTATAAACATAGGGACATAAGGACAAAAGAAACAATGAGACCCATGTCACCAATGATAAGGCTAATATTAGTGAAAGAAAACACTGAGAAGCAAGGGGACTATGAGTCCCTTCTTCCTCCAAGGGAGGGCTCTTGGACCCCCACAAATAAGCTCTTCTTACAACTTTGAAAATGAAAATGAAAATGGTGAAATAATTCTTTGCTAATCCACTCAAGGGGTGAGATGGATTTCACAATGCAATGATGCAAGTATACTCTTGGCAAGGATAGAAGAGTCCTTAAGAGAATAATGGCAACATAAATTTTCTTTGAATTCCTTGAAAAATGAAGTGTATCCATGGCCTTATTATAACATTCATTTGAGTTATTGTCCAACTAGTTTGTAGTGTGTAAAGAGGTTAATTAGGGCATTTCTAGGTCTTTGACCAGCCACCCAGTCGAATCCAGCCCATATTTGAGTGTCAAATCAACTTGGAAGCTGAACCATAAGTGGGTGGGAGGCCGACCACTCTCATAAATGCATTGTTTCTCAGGTGCATGGCTTTTTGCGACAACAGTCGTGCATCGTGTGCATGTGCACGATTTCTGCGTTCATGTTTTGCGCATGTGCGCACGCGCCCAGTGTCTTCATAGCGCCCTTTAATTTTTGCACTAGTTGTATAGTTTTGACCCTTTGTAAATGCTTTTGTGTTAATTCAGGTCCATGGATGACCTCATAACTATTTGACGATGCTGAATTCTTGTAACCATTTGTGGACAAAATTTCAGTGATAACACTTAGCAAACCAAAACCCAAGCACAAAATCCCTGTAAAAATTTAATATGTAGAGGAAGAAACACGGGATACCTGTGGAGTAGACACCTGTTGAGATCTTCAATGCAATATTAGGATGAAATTTGAGAGAACTTTGGCCCTGGAATCTTTCTCAGCATCAGATTTGGTTGACATGCGGCCGCCTGATCAGAACTTATGAATTTGCACAGCGCAACATTGTTGAGTCTTTCAAATTAGAAACTGTTACCAAATCTCATAAATGCAAGATATTTTAAGGCATCTTTAACCGACTTCTGGCACTAAAAACAAGGGACATGACATCAGTGCTTCCAATTCAAAACTATGATTAGATAGGTAAGCGAGGATGATGATGGAATGATTATGAGGTCATGAGTGAGGATAGAGGTGTGTCACATCAGCCTGATCATGGGAGGTGTCGACCTAGGGACAAATCATGAAAGGGACCAAAAATAATAAACCATGAGTTAAAAGGGTTCAAGTATCAAAAATCAAATTGAGGATCAAAACATGAGATATGACTCAAAAATATAATCATCCAAGGGGTCCTAACAAAAATAACTTTAAAGGGATGAAACTTTTTTCAAAAAATTTAAAATCGAAGGCTTTAAAAATGATAAAAACAAACTAAAATACCCAAGGCAATTTAGTATGATAACAAGAACCATCAAACAAATGCAGAATGAGATAACCAGATTGATAAGGGGAGATAATTACATGTCGAACCCAAGAATTCCAATCCCCGATAAAATGAGGAACTCTCCCCCTAAAAACAGAGTGAGGTTTGAAGATACTGATAACCCACAGATAGAGACGAAGGGTTCCTAGACAACCTACTCCAAACGCGGTTGTTTTGGATGATGTCTATAACAAGTAATTAATTGAGAAAGAAAATTATTACTTACCTAATGAAATCTATGAATCTGTGCAGATGGACATATGCAAGACATCCATGTATATATTTGAAGAGGGCGACAATGACCCTAACTCACAAGAAAACATATCCCAGACAAGAGAGTTTGTAAATAGACCAAAGAATAAAGGTGACTCTGACAAGGAAAAAAAGAGATAAAGATAAAGAAAAAACAAATGAAAAAGTGTCGAATGAGAAAGTGATGGATGGAAATGGAACCAAAGGAAACACCTAGCATCAATCTCCACTCAAATGACATATAATTCCATGGAGGACCTAATTAAATTTAGGATAACTCTGCCTTTTATGGAAGTGGTGAAGATTACTCAGTAGAGAGAGAACATTTTGAAGTTGTTGGATGATCCATCGAAAATAGATGAAGTTGTCGTTACCAGTCCAAAACAGAGCCAAAGCCCGTCAACTGTCAAGCTGAGAGTTAAAATTACGCCCTTCTACATTTCAATTGAAAATCATGATGTTACATTACATAAATTTTTAGCTGACAATGGCGCAACAAATAATATAATGTTTCTTGCGGTCATAGAGGCATTGGTCATTAGTTGCACTAAGTATTGTGAAACCAGTGAGAGCATATATGCAATTGATTCTAGAAAAGTGTCAGTGTATGGAGACATCAAGGATTTTAATGCTTGGATTACAGTAGCCCCCCATATCATTACAGTTTTCAATATTATTGTGGTAGACCTTCCTCCATCATACGGAATTGTGATGGGAAAAGACTGGACATCCATGATCGGTGGATATATAATGAACGACAGAAGTTGTATGATGTTACCAGGAAAGGAGGGAGTGATGATTAAAGTATCTTGTAAACCTAGAAACCCCTTCTCTTTCAAGAAGAAGGACAATGAATTAATGGAATATTATATAGATGTCGGGATTGGAAACTATGTTATCCTAGACATGGAGCACAATGAAATCCTAGAGAAAGTTCAAGGCTTGAGGAACCAAGAATGTTTGTTTGAAGGCTACTGGAGGATGTCATTTGATAGAGCTTGTTCTAAATTTTGGAACGGAGTTGCAATTGTTCTTTTGAGTCCAAATAAGACTATGCATCCCCATGTTGTAAGACTGGAGTTTTCAAACACAAATAATTAGGCAGAATATGAAGCTTTGATCCAGGGGATGATCCTTGCATAGAAAATGAAAATAGAACATATCGTTGTGACTGGAGACTCATATTTGGTCATCAATCAGGTTATCCAAAGGTACAAAATCAAAAAGGAAAGACTAAATCTGTATTTCAAAAGAGTTAATGAATTGATGGAATCTTTTAGCTCCTTCAACTTTCCTTTCATTCCAAGGGAAAAGAATCACAGGGCCAATTCACTAGCCTTGGAGGCCTCATTATCAAACCCAGACAATGTCCAAAGAAAAATGTCTTTCCAGGTAGAAAGATCTTTTCGACCATATGTGCCCGATAATGTTGAGTACTTACAAGTATTTGAGAACGATGAACAGATGGAAATTGTTTTGTTAAATGATGATGAATAAGAAGATGATAGCTCATCTGTATTCTCAAAATACTGCATACAAGCTGAATCTTTTCTTACAAAACATGATCATGCCAAGAATATCCTTGAAGAATTTTTAGTTCGAAAAGTGCAAGAAATGAGAAAGGTCAATATTGGAACAGAAAAGTCCCTGAAATATGTCGACTTGGGAGTTGATTGCACCATTGAAGAGGTTCACCAATATGTTTCCTTATTCAAAGAATATATTGATGTGTTTGATTGGACCTATGATGATTTGAAAGCCTACGATAAAACTATATTCCAACATATCATTCCTTTGAGGGAAGAAGCGAAACAAGTGAAACAAAAGATAAGGATGATGAATCCCAAGTTGAAACCTCTGGTAAAAATTGAATTGGAGAAGTTGAAGAAGGCAAGGATAATTTATCCCATCATACATTCATTCTGGATTTCAAATCCAGTGATTGTAAGGAAAAAGACCGGGGAAATTTGGATGTGTGTTGACTTCAAATACCTTAACAAAGCATGCATAAAAGATAATTTTCCTTTGCATAACATGGAGTTTATTCTACAACAAGTTACTGGATCGGCCCGCATTTCCATGTTGGATGGATTCTATGGATATAACCAGGTCTTGGTGGCCGAGGAAGATAGGGAAAAGACAACATTTATCACACCATGGGAGACATATGCATATGCTAGAATTCCCTTCGGTTTGAAGAATGTCTGAGCCACATTCCAAAGGGCCATGGATCATGCGTTCAACGGGTTGATAGGAAAGTTTGTGGAAGACTACCAAGATGACTTGACAGTGCATTCAAAGAAAAGGGAGGATCTTATCCATCATTTAAGAAATGTTTTTGAAAGATGTAGATTATATAGTGTTTCTCTGAATCCAAAGAAATGTGTGTTTGTTGTGACTCAAGGCAAGTTGTTGGGCCATATTGTATGAAAGGAATGGATTTAAATAGATATAGAAAGAGTTAAATAAATAAATGAGATCAACCCCCTGACATCCAATAAGGGAATCCAGTCATTCTTCGGAAAAATCAATTTTGTGCGAAGATTTGTTCCTAACAACGCAAGCATCGTAAAGTCGATCAATCTATTGTTGAAAAAGGAGTAGAGGTTTGAATGGATAGCATATGCTTAGGAAACGTTCAACAATATCAAAGGAGAAATCACCACCTCTCTTGTCCTAATCGGTTCAGACTTCCAAAGATACTTCATTATCTATTCATTTTCTATAGAGATAGTTGTTGCATCTGTTCTCACTTAGAAAAATAGCAACTGAGAAGAAATCTTGATAATTTTTATGAGAAAAACCCTACACGACTATGAGTTGAGGTATTCAGAACTTGAGAAGCAATCCTTGTCTCTTGTAAAAGTAGTACCGCACTTTCGGACATATATATTAAACTCCCATGTTATAGCTTATGTTCCCTCATCACCAGTGAAGATCCTTCTAAATCAACATTTGAGAGAAGGAAAATAGGCTAACTGGTTGGCAAAGATACAAGAATATGATATCGATATTAAACCTCTAAAGGAAATCAGAGGACAAGTTTTATGCAATCTCATCGTGAATGGGACTCGTTCGACGGGATTTGATCTCAGTCGGAGAACCATTAGTTGATTCAGAATGGTACAAAGATAATATATTCTACTTAAGGTCCGGGAAATTTCCTGTCACCGTGAACCCCAAGGAGCAAAGGACACTGAATATGAAGGTGAACCAATATGTGTTAATTTCTAGCATATTGTTCAGAAGAATTTTTTATGGTATACTGCTAAGATACATCGATGAAAATCAAGCCCAAGAACTAATCAGGGAATTCCATGAGGGAATATGTGGTGGACACTTTGCACCTACTGCAACTGCCCATAGTAGGATTTTACTGGCCATCAATATTCAAAGATTTGTATGCCACAATAAGGAAGTGTTTGTCATGCCGACAGTTTTTAGGAAAAATGAAGAAATTTGTGATGCCTTTGCAACCTATTGTGGTAGAACAATTGTTTTCCCAATGGAGACTTGATATCGTTGGGCCGATTAATCTAAAATATAGCAAGGGGCATATGTACATTCTAACAACTACCGATTATTTCATGAAATGGTTGGAATTAGTGGCACTAAAGAAGGTTGGTGTTGAAGAATTGATCAAATTCCTCAAAGACAACATTCTTTCAAGATTTGGTGTCCCTGATTAATTTATCACAGACAATGGTTCGATCTTCATTGGGTCAAAGTTCACATAGTTTTGCGGACAATATGGAATTATCATGGGTCAGTCATCAAATTATTATCCACAAGATAATGGCCTTGTTGAATCCAAAAACAAAACACTTGTGCAGATACTGAAGAAAACAATTGATAGCAACCAAAGGAATTCGCATCTGAAGTTGTCGAATGCATTATGGGAAAGTATAACAACCCCAAAGGATAGCACAGACATGTTTCCATATCTAATTGTTTATGAGAAAGAGGATAAAATGCCAATTAATCTTGAGCTCGACGCATTAATATATGTGGTTAATATCAAGGATAAAGAATATAGTTCACCCATCCAGAGGAGAATCAACCAGTTGTTGAAGTTGGAAGAGGAATGAAGCAAAGACTTGGATCAAACTTCTCAGAGGCAGCAAAGTGTCAAAATATATTTTGATCAGAGCACAAATGTGAAGAACTTCCAGAAGGGAGAGCTAGTGTTACTTTGGAACAAGGCCAAGGAGAATTTTTCCATGCATAAAAAGTTTGAAGAACTTTGGATCAGACCAAATGTCATCGAGAAGATATTGGGTTTTAACTCCTATATGCTCCAAGACATGAAGGGAAAAATATTATTGTTGCATGTCAACAAACAGCATTTGAAAGTATTCTTCTTCTAAGACTTTTTCATCCTCATTGCACATAATTTTATTTTTTGTTCAGTTTGTATATTCTTAGTATGACTCCATATCCCAATGGGAGGAAGCACCTATTCACGAGAGTTTATGGATTCTTGACAACCCACAGGGGGTTATCATCCCATAGTTGGATCCTATTTTTGAGATCAATTACCGCTTCTTAAATTTCCCTCCCCTTTTCTATTTACCCAACTTATTTCCTCCCTTTCTTTTCCCTCTTCTATACTTACCAGTTTTCCCCTTTTCCTTTTTCCCTTCTACTCTCCCTTTCTTGTTCTATACTTAGTCATTTTTTTAGAACGGCGAGTTCCCGAGTTCGTGAACTTGTGGATACTCATGTCCATCCACACATTCACATCATGAGTCCGACCAACCGCCGCACTATCCTATACTTAGTCAATTTTTCAATCGTGGGTTCCCGGGTTGGTGGGGTCGAACTCTTGCACCCCATGTTTCATGATATACATTTTTCATGCAAATGATATGCGATCTACACTTTGACCATAGGACCCCCCCTTTCTCCTAAGTATCTCATATGTCCTTTTTTAGGTCCAACCAACCACATTACAACACTTAGTTATTTTTCAACCTTCTGCAATCATAGGTTCATGGGTTCCCGAGTTCACAAAATCCTCAAATCATATTTCTCTCTCGTCCGTCCTTGCCACCTTCACGTGATTCCCAATATGCATTTATTATTCTTTAATTATAACAACATATCATGCAGGTTCTGTAAAGATAGTCATTAATGAGTGAAGGGCATGAGGATATCTCGTATTAATACGCATTAAACCAGGATTTACCAAGGATTATATTATCCCTCTCAAGTGTTCATTTTAAACATTATCTGGAGTAAAGGAACGCTTTTGTCAACTTATGGCAGCAACTCGACAAAATTTTTGTGGATATACATTGAACATTTTCGGGCGTGAGGACTAGAACTTTCAGTGGTCCAAAGCATATTCTTATTACTCATCCCCTTTTGCCCAAAAGGAAGTAATCTGAACGTCTAGAATCGCTTGTGCAGGCTACGTCCCAGAGGTTTTCGACTGTAATGATTTGGTTGCCTGGTGCACCGAGAGATACATTCCAAACCAACGGATCATTCAATTGCAGGACCATTCCCCTCTCTCTTTGTCGCCTCAGTTATTTCGTAAGATGTTGAGACTTCCCGAACCAACACTTACCTTCAAGCGTGAATATTGCAGAGAATTATTAAAGAAGCATGACAATGGGTTGGACCTATTACCTAAGTTCCTAGAGAACCTAGCGATTGTCCCCAAGGATATCACGAGATTGCAGGTTGGAGCATTTAAAAATCCTTTCCGAAAAATTTCTTGGCTTTCCACGAGGATAACAGGATAAGAAAATACAGCCAACATTTCTCGCATGATTATTTACATTTTATACTTTACGGTCAAGTAACAGGCCATCTTCGATTGGAAAAGTTGATTTCCATTTAAATCTCTTCCCAATTGTCACAATACAAGAAGGAGAAGAAATTTTTTATGTCCACTAATTTGGTCTTTGCGATAGCACGTTGCTGTCAGTTTCCGAGATTATCTGTGTGTAAGAAAGTAAACTATGAATTCGACCTGGTAATCTTTTGGTATCAAAAATTATGGAGGCAAAAAGGCTCCCAACATTTTTATGAAGTTTTTAATGACTTTGTCTCAGTTTTTAAAGGTTTTTTGTTTTGAAAGGACACCCCCTGGATGTTTGAATGGTGAGTAATTTCTTGGATAGGAAGGGGACACTGGAACAAATGGAGAATTATAATGTCATAAGCATTTTTTGTTCTAAGGAAAATCCTTCCTTTCTTCCATGCTACATATTTGAAAAAATGTTTTCTACTGAAATAGCAAGGCAGTACAATTAATGGTTGCATTTTTTCCATGAAAAGAGAAAAAATAAATTCATACCTATGCCTTGGAAAGTTGGGGACTTCATATTTAGAAATATGAACAAGATTGATGAATTTGAAGGCTACTTCCACAACGTGAATCTAAGATATTCTAAAAGGGTAGAAGGGTTCGACCCTATCAGAAATTTTGTAGAACATCTACTGGGAAATTGGCTTTAGCAATTCTTTTATTAATACTATTCAGAATGAAGATGGAGATAATGACTCGGGAACTCCTGCTCGTGACACTGGAAACCTAGAAACAATACTCTACACCAATGAGTCGTAAAAATACAAAGGAAAAGGTCACGGCGAGAAGAGTACAACATCTCGGAGCAGTTCTCCAATGGCCAACTAAATTAAGAAAGTGACCCACATTTATTCAGGATGAGGAGGAGATAAGAACCCTCAGTCTGGAAAAATTGAAAGTTCCCATAAACTCTCCCTTAGGAAGAAAATAAAAAATATTGTGAAATAAGAGGAGGGACCACAAGCTGAAAGAAACATTCACTACCTCTCCCTCTAGGATAGGGAAATCGAGATTGACATTGAAAAAGTGTTCCCCAACGCTGATCAGCCAGAGGACATGGCTCACCAAAATCCTCTGATGGAAATAATTGAGAGCAAGACCTTCGATGAAGAAGATTCTTTTGTATTTCAAAGCATTGTTTTTTACAGTGAATCCAAAAATTTAATTATTGAGAAAAGATATGTAAAGAATAAAAAGGGGAAATACCGTTCAAAGGTTAACCTACGGAACATGCGGCCTTCCAAAATTTCCCAAATTCATCGAGAAAATAGAGACGCTCTAGATGATTCTATTGGAGTCCTTGAAGCAGAGAATGCCAAGTTAAAGGAAAGATTCAAAGGATTGGAAGAAGTTTTAATGCCTCTTCCAGTACTTTCTAGTCCTTTAGCAATGATTGGGCCTACCACACCTGCAGCTAAACTGAAAGGATCTTCAAGCCTTCTCACATCAGCTAGGGGCTATGTGGAGAAGAACATTAATAAAATAATGGAATTAATTATAGAGGCTTGGGATATGTCAAAATACATGGTCTCTTTTGGAACTAGGGCACATGCCTTCCATGAATATTTACAGGAGGATTTGAAAAATGAAGAAGGTTTTTACCTTGGTGCGGTCGTACCCTTCGGTTTTAAAGTTACCAATATGATAGAGTTGAGAAGAAGAGAGGAGGATATCCCTTCTCCAAACTAGATAAAACAACTAAACATGTGTTGGAAGGAAAAGGTTAAAAATGTGAATATCATTATCCAAGCATGCAGCCAAGCCATAACAAGGAGAGAAGAATTACTCAAAAGGTTAATTGAGATAGACCTATCCAGGAGAACCAATGAGGTTCAATACCCCACCGTGATTCTCAACTCGTTATTCCTAACCAAGAAAACCTTTGATGAACAAGTTGATATCTTTAAAGGGTTATCATTTGAAAAGTTATATGGAATTCTTGAGTATAACGAAGATGACATAGATAAATGGCTAGTGGATTATTCAGTAAAAAATCAATATATTGAAGAAGCTTTGCATAATATTTCCATTGATCTAAGGGACTTGGAGTGTGAGTGTTTCAATATAAAAATCCTTCATGAAATCAACGTGGCACCAATGAGAAGCTATATCGAAGAGTGGTTTAAAAAATCTATCAAAAAACTGATCGATGAAGGGAAAAAGGTAGTTGAGACAGTTCACGTAACCATCGATGAAAGAAATAAAGGACATCAGCAAGAAAGTGACAAGAGAGAGATACCATCATATTAAGTTCATACTGATCACATCCTTCTTTCTTTATCAATTCCTTCATCCAGTTACTCCACCTCTTTAAATAGAAAGGTTTAATCGAAGACTGCTAATTTCCTTTTTCTTCTTACCAAGTCTTGTTGTCTTTCGTCGCCCACTTTCTTCCTTCTACAAATTTCATTCTTATATATATTTTATTTATGGTCTGCGGGATCCCCAATCCCAGTCTTTATGACAATTGCATTTAAATTTCGGTGAATATGTAATAAACTATATATTTTTTACAAATTTCAAGAGAGCTATTTTGGGAACAATATTGATTGTACTTTGTAACCTAGTTTTCTGAATATAAAGTATTTGAGGTTGATCTATCATTATCTTTGTTTGAGATGCCCATGTCTCACTCTGTCAAAGTTCTCTTATGCATGTGGATCATTTTCTTTCATTTTTTACGTGATTAGAAATCTTTAGCCCAACTATGATGGATGTGAGGAAATTTTGTTTATTTATTTTAAATGTGTGAATGTGTGTGGTTCTTGGTCCATTCTCAGGAAATTTCTTTAAACAAAATAAAAACATTTTTCGTTTTTGCATCTTTATCTTTTCTTTGATTACCACAATAGACTTCTTTAAAAGTCCCACATTATGAATACCTAGAGTCCCACAAAATCCATAGTAAAGGAGTACCACCTCTATAAAAATGCAGGGGGATTTGTATCCTCATGAGGTTGTCATTTCGGTCCTAATGGATTCAGGCGTTAACACCTTTCAAACTATATTATTTGGTGGCGTAATAAAAATGTTTAGTCTTGTAGCGAGTGTCCAAAATTTTGATTGGGCCAAATTAAAAGTTTTCCACACAAACTTAAAAATGTTTCAAGTATATAAGTTCAAAACTTGAAATTTTCACTAATGGATTTTGCGTGAAATTATTGCAAGTTTGATAGATGTAAGTATATGCAGTGATTTGTTAAATTTTTCTATGACGGTTCTTATAACTTTACTCTGACAAAAGTGTGCATGGATGTCTACACAAAGAGATGTTTGAAACTTTGATGCAGTAAAATTTTAAAATTTTATTGTAACAAATTTGGGAAAGTGTCACATAAATCATACGATTAAAGTGTTGATGCACCACAAAGTTAATTTCTCTTTTTTTCAAGATGAATTTAATCTTAAAAGAAATGCAAATTGAATTTTTTTATCAAAGCATTGTTTTTTTAGAAAAGTGTGGAAACCTTTGAAACTTACAAATCTAGGGAGAATTCCAACTGAAGATGATGCATAGAAATCCCAAAAATTAAACAAGAGAAAATCCTTCAAAAAGGTCAAGTCACCAAAAATTTCAAGATCAAGCAAAAGTATTTAGGTTAATCCAAGAGCTCGAGCATGATGATGAAAGAGTCGATATGAAAACTGAGGGGGTACCCAAGTTTTGTTTCAAACTTAGGGTGTGTTGAGGACTCAACATACTAGTAAGCCATTACAATAATATAATATTCACGGTAATTTTTTGAATTCTTATCTAAAGGTTCATCCACAAATGATGCATAGAAAGCCCAAAAATTAAACCAGAGACAATCCTTCAAAAAAGTAAAATCATCAAAACTTTCAAGATCAAGAAAAAGTATTTAAGTTCATCCAAGTGCTCAAGCATGATGATGAAAGAGTCAAAGTGAAAATTGGGGCGGGGTAACCCAAGTTTTGTTTCAAACTTAGGGTGTGTTGAGGACTCAACATACTAGTAAGTCATTACAATAATATAATATTCATGATCATTTTACTTATTCGTATCTAAAGTTTTATCCACAAGAACTTTATTTTTGTAATCAAATATGCATGTTCCAAACTTTTGATAGAGGGTTGAGAAATAACTTTGATTTGTTTGAATGGTTAGTTTTGGTAAGGACTTGTGTATCACACTATTTTTTTTCAAATGACAATACAAGTCACTTTTATTTAAAATCCCATAGATTTTAAAAATTGTAGCAAGAATTCTTCAATATTTTTTCTAAGTGAAAAAACCCATATTCCTACTTGAAAACTCTCAAAACCATTTTGAAAAAATTATTTAACATCAAGTTGTAGAAAAAAAAACTTTATACCTAGCAAAACTCTTCCAATTCCTCATTTTTTTATTTTTGGACTATTTTTTGTGTAATGCATTGACAAGAACGCCATTCATATAAAAAATAAGAAAAAAATGGCTTCAAACCTTTCCCATGTGGATATAAAACTACCAAAAATATGTATAAATTTAAATAAAATCTTGTATTAAATAACAAGAATGTATTAACTATCAAATCATTTTCCAAGTTGATATCATTTGAATTAAATCTTTAAAATGAATAACCAGGAATAGTTTTTTTAAGAATTTTCAAGTATCTTTTCATGCTTGTTTTTGGACGATGATTTAGAAAATTACATAGATTGGACCATATAAATCTATCTTTTTTCAAAGAACCATCATATTCCCAACTTAAAGAAAGTTTAGAGCAATTTTCCTCTCTATTATATAGACTATGATACATTGCTTCATCTATAAACAAGATGTTTGATTTATCATATATTTCCTCATAAATATAAAACACTTTAGATCAATTCTTTCAGTAGGTAGGAAGGAAATTTTCAATCTGAATTCACTTGCATTTGTTCATTTCACATTGATATGTTCCCCAAACATATACAAATCTGACATCCTTTAGTCAATCAAAATTTTGAAGAAAAAAATGTAATTTAATTTTTTCCAAGTAAACCATAAAGCAATGTTGAAATTTTCCCTTGCAACTTCTAACAATTGAGGACTAAACTTGTGTTGATAACAATTGTATGGAGAATATTTGAAGCCAAGCTTTGAATGTTGTGGTTTTGTGTCGGCAACCACTAATACTCCAAAAAATTATCCTTCTATTCCCAATATCAAGAGTTTCTTTTTAACTGAAATCAATTATATGAAATGATTTAGAATCTGGAAATAAACAAGAAATATAGGACATAAAAAAATCAAATTCAAGTAATAATATATTATTATTAAAAATGTTAAAAGGAATTTAAACAAGCAACAAAGCCATTCATTTGTCACCTTTAAGAATATCTACATTGGACTTCTTCATATTTCAAGGGATATATGGAAAAGGAATCTCATATCCCCTTATGTATTAATCATATTGGCTAAGTTGTTACAACATGCTAACTGAAAACATCCATTCATAATCTAATGATCCACTACTAGCTAGGGTGAAAAAATTATGAAAATATTCACTCATAATTTGTTGTAATATTAGTTTAAAAATACTCAAATGGAATATCGTTGAAGGTAAAAGAGTTAAAAGTGAAGAGTATATGAAAATAAGTGAAGTCAATATATAAAAACATGGAAGAAAATTGTCATAGTAAATTTTCTAGAACTAATAAATAAAACATGTATGCTTGAAAATATACTTACAATATCAATATTTTATTCTGAACAAATATTAAGCATGTGCACATCAAAATTTCTAACAAAAGAAAATAAAAATGAAAGTGCCATGTATTAATAAGGTTGATCAAAGAAACTATTTCTTCTAGAAGAAGATTGATTACAATAATTTATCTTATAGAATTCAAAACTTGCAACATCAACATCAGTTTTGTTTGCATTGGGCCACAACTAAAATTTCCTCCCAAAGTTCCATTAATCAATTGTACTTTAAACCAATAGGTGTCGTTATTGTACAATTTTCTTTAGGCTCTCCAGGAATATTTTTATAAACAAGTATTGTATTTGTTGCATCATGTTTATTTTTATTCCACCTCCAAACCACATCAAGTGTCAAGTGTCTTGGTTAATTGGCCCATGGAATCCTTTTTGCATTCCTCTTTACCAAAAAAAAAAATACATTGGCCCATGTAAGTGAAAAAAAAATTAAACACTAGCATAGCTAAGGGGGCCACATATTCCTTCTCCTTGTCAGCATAAATTTCAATCTCAAATACACTTTTCACTACTACGAAAAATTAGGATATGTTTGGGTATGTTCGACAACACAGCTATTCCAACAACGGATGAACACCTTCAGTAACCACTCACATAACCAAATCAAATATCAACACACCGATGTTTTCACGTGGTAAAACCCCTACGGGAAAACATCCATGGCCCCAGCCAACGCGGCCACTTGGAGCAGTTTATTAATGTAAAGAAAAACATTACAAAGAGATTTTACAAGAGAGTTTCTCACAATCGATCATCAGCAAATGACCCTCCATGCTCTTTAAATAGAGATCATGGACCAATCGGGTGTTAATCCATGGATCAATTGTCGTTAAGATCGAGGAAAGTATGAACCATCGGATCACTCTATGTCGGGAACATATCATGACCATCGGATTTCCTAACTAAAAATGCATTCTAAAGAAACACACTACAAAACACATTTTTACCTAATGACACAATAGACCAAGTAGATCTTACTAACTCCTAAGTGTCTAAATATCCTAACATCCCCCCTTAAGAAAAACTTGGGATAGGATTGAAGGATTTACAATAGTGACACAATAGGAGAAGGAAGGAGGCAATAGAGCCTATCTCCCCTTAATGACAACTTCCTAAACTCCTAACATAGATCGAAGTTTGGAAAACTTCACTTCTGTAAGATACTTTGTGAAAATGTTTGCAACTTGATCTTCTGTAGGGAAAAAGAGCACTTCAATAACTTGATCATGAATGAGCTTTCTAATCAAGTGCATGTGTAGCTCGATGTGTTTTCTACATTGATGTTGAACTGGGTATTTGGCGAGCTTGATGGCACTTTGATTGTCACACCAAAGGTTGGTCGGATGCTGGTACTGGAATCCAAACTCTGAAAGGACCTGTCAAAGCCACAGGGCTTCCTAACTTGCATTTACCACTGCTCGGTACTTTGCTTCTATTGAAGAAAGTGAAATAGCATGTTGTTTCTTAAAGGCCCAAGTGACAGGTCCTGAACCAAGGCTGAAAACATAACCTGCAATAGACCTTCATTCATCAGGGTCGCCGACCCAATCTGAATCAATGAAACCAACCAATAAAGGAGTCCCCCCTGAATTGTAATGTATCCCAAACTAAACTGTACCACGAACATAGTGAAGTATCCTTTTAGCTTCTTTCCAATGGCTTTCATGGGGTGTTTGCATATATCAAGCAACAAGACCAACAGCAAAGGAAATATCAGGACAGGTATGAGTCAAGTATAAGAGGCTACCAACTAACTGACGGTACAGGGTGGTATCAACTTCAGGAGAAGTACAGGTGGCAGAAAGCTTGACTCCAGACTGGAAGGGAGAACAGGTTAGCTTACAATT
>ML778924.1:723624-736111 GCA_009831015.1 Picea engelmannii | reverse complement strand
TGCTCAATTGTAAATGATGTACAGATCAGAAAAAGACTGCCTATCATTTCGAAGAAGAAGAGGTTTTCTCCCTTTATGGGTTTCCTCGTGAAAATGTGTCTCTGTGTGTATTTTATGTGTGACTGGTGATCTTTACTCTTACTATCCATATGTTGTATGATTGGTTGATGACACATGAAGAAATCTTAATAATAAATTAAAAGGCATAAAATTGTTTAAGCTTATGAACAACTGATTCACCCCCCCCCCTCTCAGTTGTTCTAGTATTTCCAACAATATGTTCATTCAATTGACATGGTCGTAGAGAATTACTTCCATGCCAAGAAGTAATTGGTCTTAGTAGAATAAAGCATTTGTGTTACCTATTGTGGAATCATTACATGATGGCATAGCTTGTTGGGATCACATTGAACAAGAATACTAGCATTCAACTTGGGCTCATTGACTTCCAACATGGTCCTTCTCCAAGTCTGAGAGAGATATGAATGAACGTTGATTGTAGAGTTCGGATTTGGAGATTTCTCAAATTTGGGAATTAATGATCAAACTTCTACATTACAAGAACAAGTGAATCGGGAACTAGAGCTAGAGTCGTAGCCAAAACTGGAACTAGTATCCATAGCTAGAGTGAGAGTTGTAGCTAAGAGAAAAAGTCACAACCATGTTCCAAAGAAGTAGGTAGAAGTCACATTAATCCATCCTTTAAGATTTTGGAGACCAAAAATCCTCTCAATGGGGAGGTGTGATCTAACATGGATCCAAACAAGAAAATGGTTGTAAGACTCAATACTTGCAAGTGTAATTAGGAAATTAATGAAGGTTATATAAAATATTAAAAACAGACCAAATGTAAAAGTAAATGATACAAAAGAAAGGCGGGGAAAGAGAAATAAATGGAAAAGAAAAAATAATAATAGGAGAGAAAATACTTAGGAATGGGAAATGAAAGTTCATGCCTATTGGCCTTCCCATTACCCCATCTCTCCCTATTTATTTTTTTACTCTCACTCTCAAAGTATCTTTTGGCCAAGGAGGAGAGTATGCATTGAGAGCCAAGAATTGCATTGTAACAAAATATTGTCGAAATGAAAGTTGAGCAACCACTCGAAGTTGGTTTTCCCATTTGGGTTTCTAAGGTAAAAAATGATTCATATGTGATGTTTTTCTCTATATATGTGTGATTTAATTTGTTAATTTGGTTACTACATTGATTAGGAATCTCTCTATATGTGTTTTAATGGATGCTAGTGGGCATTGAGACTATATGGAAGGGACATTCATCATTAGAAATTTCAAATTTTACATACTCCATGTTTTGTTTCCCATTAGAGATCCCAACATCTAGGAAACCTCCACCATTGGATGCCAAAATTTCCTTACAGATCGGTGGCTTATGTTCCAGAGTCGTTGCAATAGTTTAGGGGGGTTTCTAAATTGGTTGAGAGAAGTTTATTTTAGTTTGTTTTATGTTCTTATCTCTCCTACAGGTTGTATCCCTTCCTCACAAGTTTCCATTCTTCCTCTCAGGATACAATTCTACCCATAGGGTTGTACACCTCCTCTCTGATTTGATTTCTTCAATGGTTGTGCATTTCCTCTTACCCACAGGGTCGTACGTACCTCCACTGAGTAAATTTCATCCTTGGCTAGAAATTTTCTTTCCCCCTTACATCATATTCTCTCATGATGGGTTGCACACATCACTATTGGGAATATTATTCATGATTAATTGTATAATGTTATGTCTTCCATTGATAGAGCAATTCACTTGTCTATTGGTGGTGCATGAATTGAATAAAATTTGGAGGTGTTGTGGACATAACAATGCCCAAGTATTTGTTGTACCTTATAGAGTGAGATTTCCAATGACTTGAGTACATAGTTGGATCGTATTCAAAGAAGTGGTAAAGTAAAATAAGCAAATTGTTGTAAAAAAAATAGCATAGCAAGTAAAGACAATTGGGATATTTCCTTCGGAATCAGTTTGGCATGAAAGGCTCAACGAGATCAGGGAAGTGATTAATATATATATATATATATATATATATAGTAACTAATTGAGAGTAAACAATGAAAAGACACAAGGTATCCATGCACATGGTTATAGTGTTGGTCTTCACCTAAACAGTCTTATATATCATTGCTTGGGTAACGTGACCATTGGGCCTCTCTCTTCAATTCTTATGCAATTCATGAGGGAGATGCTTCTCAAGCACTGTTTATCTTCATCTATGATGGGAAAACTAATGGTGTAAAGAGTTATGGTGATTGGATAACATATAATAGACTAGGCACATAATTAAATCTCCCAATGCCTTTTTTTTTCAATTCAGAAGTGTTGGTGTATTATTTGAGATGATTTTTGCATGAGCACGGTGGACTATATTTTATTGGGCACTCATCCAGGCCTGCACATACCAATAGAATATTTTGGAACTAGTTTTTACGCTAAGAGTAGAAGTCATTGAATATGGAGACTCGGTTATAATCATTACATTTTCATTTAGTTTCTTGTGTGTAGATTTTGTATAAGAAGGAGCCAGATCATAAATACTAAGAAGAAATTGCACTGAGAACAAAGTCTATAAGTATATTTTGTAGAGGATCTGTGTTGGTGAACTGAGTGGGTTATAAGTCCCTTGTTTACAGATCATTGAAACACCAACTTCCTCAAAATAAGGTAGAGGATCCTTTTTCTCTTCAGCTTCGTTATGTTCATATATCATCTTCGTGATTTGACTTGTATCAATTTCTTCATTTTTTTCTTTGTGATATACCCCATGCAACATAATGAAGGTATATACTTTGTGATATGTGTTTTTATCTTCTTCTAAAATCACCAACTTAAAAGAAAAATATGTGTTTGTTTTTTTGAAATATATCTTGATAGCCTCAACAACAAAGTAGAATTTTATTGGATCAACAATAAAAACACAAACACGTCTACCCTGATTGTTTCCCAATATGCTAAACAACTATGTCGTGGCATTTCAACTCCAATTAGTAATCACATTTCATAAATCAAGAACCAATAAATCAATTTCTAGTGTATTTATATGTGAGAGTAAGCTTTACAATTCATTGTGAAATGGAATTGGATAAGATGAAACACATAAAAAATAATAGGAGTTTGGAAGTTATCGCCTTTGTACTCCATTCTTTTTTGTTATATGCACATCCAATATTTTCTTTAGCTAGTTTAAGAACATTTTGAGAATTATCAACCTTCCTTTTTTGTCTTTTTTTTTACTTTGGTTTTTTGGGTTCACCCTCATCATCTTTCTCATGCATTTTACCAAGGATATCACCAAGTTGAATGATGTGGACCTATGCATATTATTCACTTCTAGTACATTCTTTGAGTCTACTTTCATAGATTTATGATTGTCACCATCATTATATTCCATGTAACTTGATGCAAGTTTGAGAACATGTCTCTTCACCTTAATCCTCTTGTTCTATACATTTAATGCCTCTCCTATCACCCCTTTCTTGACTGAATTACTTAACTAGACACTATCATATTTTATTATATCTTCTAACACATCTAGCTCTACATACTCCATCCCCCTTGTACACTTTTAAAAATCTTGTGGTATATTTAGATGTACTATTGGGAGTGAAATATTCTTGTGATGCCTTTTTAGGGAAACATGCTAGACCACCATTTCTATAAAGGTAAAAAATGTTGACCCATTTATTCCATATTTCATGAGGAATACACACTAAAGTCAACTTATCCTTAAGTCTTTCAGTATTGCTTCTTTAAAAAATGCTCTTACATTTTTGCACAAAATCTTATAAGGTAAATTATAATTGTGAGAAAAATATTTTGATTGAAGTCTAAAATCAAAGCAATTCAAGTATAAAAACTTACCAACCATTCATAAGAAGGTTTTTTTCCCCTCCTAGGATTCTTTAGCTAACCAAATTTCTCCCAGTAGTATATGACTTTCAAAATTTGTGCAATAAATTATGTTTGAGCCCATGTTTTATTTGCCTCATTTTTTTCCAGGTTATAATGCCCAGGGGAAACCCTCGAGTACTTCCCCTCATTTCGAGGATGGTACCTAGGGTAAACCATAGAATCTTCAAGGCACAAGGTTGGTCAACAACAGGGCTTAAATCCATTACAACAATATGTTGAATTATTGTAACTTCGAAGAATGTTCTATTTATATTTGATTCATTATTGTATAGATGAAATCCCCTTTTGTGGATTGATCAAGTCGGGTCTTGTATAATATCAAATCCCCTTTTGTGGATTGGTAAACATATATTTTTATGGTGGTATTGTAAATTCAACCCCTATTAATTGTAAAGTAGTTTTAGCCACTTCTAGGAGAAGTCAGCTCCACAAAGTGAAGAGTCACAACCCTAGCACCACCTCACAACTTGTATTTATATGTGAGGATGGTGTCTCATTTGAACACACTCATCACACTAGATCTACAGCTATGAAGAAGTATGCAAGTTTTGGAGGATTAGCTGCTACAGTTGGGGGTGATGTCAAGGAGGGATGTTGGTCTATGTCTTGGTATTTCTTGGTTAAGTGTTGCACTACTCCTCCTAGTGAAGGAGTAGAGGAGGATTTTTTTTTTGTTATTTGGTCTATCTATACAATCCTTTGGAAACTAGCCTAGCTTTGTATCTACTAACCTATCCATCTACTGCACTCTTGGTCCTGTAGACCCATCTGTACCTGAAAATTTTCCTTCTTGAGGGAAGGGGAACTAGATCCCAAGTATGGTTCTCAAGGAGGGAGTTGTACTCATCCTGCATGGAGGATTCCCAAAAGGGATTTTCAGCAGCCTCGCCATAAGACTGTGGATCTAAAGACTGGACCAAGAAAATATTCCTGGTTGGCATAGGTTCAGTTGTAGTGAGTACAAGAGGAGGCTCCTAGAAATCATATCGATTCCTCCTAGTATCAGATGGATCCCTGACAAGATCCCTTGCATCCTAAAGAGTAGTCTTGGCCCACTTGGGCCTCTACTTTGGCTCTGCATCTGCATCTGGATGCACTGAATCTACATCTAACTGTACTAACTCTATATCTGGATCATCTGAATCCTTCGAATCATAAATATCATCTGAAGAAGATTCGGTGTGTGCATGCTCATCATCTCTGACAGGTGGAAGAATAAAGGTGTCTGCATGTAGTTGTTGAGGTACATGTGAGACACTTTCCTCGAATTGGACACTACACTCAATGATGAGCCAGTTCGATGAAAGATCAATGATTTTGTATCCCTTCACACCGTTGGGGTATCAAAAAAAGATACACTATGTGTTATGTGGATCAAGTACCTTCCTCTTTTCAGAGGGAATCCTGGCCCTTGCATATGAACTAAAAATACGAAAGTGGGTCACTTCCGGTTTGAGCCTTCTCCAAGCCTCATAGGGGGTCTTATCCTTGACATATCTATGGGGAGATCAGTTTTGGATGTAGGTTTCACAATTAAGTGCTTCATCCCATAATCTCTTTGGAAGTGACTTTGCATGTAGTGTGCAAGATGCCATCTCTTTTAGAGATCGGTTTTTCCGCTCAGCAACTCTATTTTTTTGCGAAGTATAGGGAAACGTTTGTTGCAACTGAATCCTTGCCTCATGAAGAATATTTGGTATCTCATGGTTGACATACTCTCCCTCGTTATCTATTCGGAGGACTTTGATTTTGTTTTATGGCTGTGTCTCAACAAGGGCTTTGAAATCTTTGAGGTGTTGAAAGACCTCTGATTTGTTCCAGAGAAATTAAATCCATGTGAAGCATGAGAAATCATCAACAAAAATGATCATGTACCTCACTTTATTGATTTATGTATGCAGAAAAGGGCCCATGAGGTCACTATGGATCAGATCTAAAGGAAAGGAAGCCTTCTGAGTCTTTCCTTTGTCGAATTTCTCTTGAGGGTGTTTTCCAAGAACACATCCCTCACAAATTCCTTTGGAGAAGTGGATGTCGGGTAGACTATCAACCATTTCCTGCTTGCTAAGTTTTCGAATATATATGAAATTTAAATTCCTAAACCTTTCGTTCCATATTCTAGTTCTTTCATCAGCATGGGTAAGCAATAATGCAGAATCTAGTTCAATAAATTCAGAAAATGTGTAGAGTCTAGATTGATGATTTACCTCATCTGTAGCAACCCTGGAATTGGTTTGCATGCATGGCATAGATATCCACTCCATCAGGTGTGAATATGAATCTCTTTCCAGTGTCGGAGTTTTTCATATGATACACAGAGAAAAGATTGACGGAAAGTGTGGGAACATGCAACACAATCTTGAAGCTTCCATTTGGAAATTCAATCCTTCCTTTGTCACTGACCTCGACTAGAGAGTTGTCCCCCATAATAATAGGAGGACCTTTGCATGCATACAATGAAGAATAGAATTCTTTTGTGGCATACATGTGGTGTGATGATCCTAAATATACAATCCAAGCATTGAGAGAGGAATTTATGGAAATCAAGGCATGGCTAGAATTTCCTTTCTTGGGATTCTGATCTTCTGGCTTCTTCTTGGCACCCTTGGGGATTCGATCTCCAAGGTTGTTTTTCTGAAGTATTTGGGTCATTAGATCTCTCTGTTTATGCATGCATGCAGATTCTGGATGGAATCCTTTATGGAAGTAAGTGCATTTCTCCTCTTTTCTTCCCTTTCCTCCTTTGGATTTGGAGGCATCGTGGAAGGGTTTTGAGTACCCTTCCTTCTTTGGATTTGCATGTGCTTTCCTTTTGTCTTTGTATTTATATTTATGATATTGATGACCACTACCATCTTGCACAGTTAGTGCATGTGCCTTTGGGCCTTTGATTTTTCCCATATTGATGAACTTGTTCTACTCTTGTGTCAGAGACTTGTTAAAGTCCTCAAGAGAGGGAATCTTCCAGGTAGATCCAGATATGAATCTAACTGAATGAAATGTGGATACAAACACTGAGTATTCTGGAACAAGTTTGGAGAGAATGGTGAGAACCATTTGTTTCTCCTCCTTAGATTTATCATCCTCACAAGATTTGAGTTGTGACAGCAAATCCTTATATTTGGTAAAGAAATCTTGTAGATTGTCGAAGGTTTTTTTATTCAATGTGAGCAATTCCACCTCAAGCAAGTGTCCCCTCATCTCGTCATGTTTTCCAAAAATACCTTCCATGGTGGTCCAGGCTTCATTGGGGGTTTTACATGAGGATATGTGAAAGAGGAATTCAGGAGAAATGAGACTGCAAATTGTTCCAAACGCTTCATCCATTCGATTTAGATACTTGGATTTTTCTATGGCTGATGTTTGTTTTGTCTCTGTGTTCATGGTCAAAAATAATTTGGTGTGTATTTTCCCTAGCAGTCTGTCAGCTCTGATACCATGTAAATGTGTTGAACCTACATAGAATAGATCTAGCTGGGAATTGACATACACGGTTGCAGAGAAAATATGAGAAAAGAGAAGCGGGATATAAAGAATGGAATAATTATCATTAACCAAATGAATGAATGATAGTTTACACATGATATACTTTGTATAACTCAACTAATGCACATTGGAGGAGAAGCCAATGTGCCATAGTGGTGGTCTAGAGTGATATGGACACACACCAATAGTTACGGGAGTAAACTACCACCTAGTCTAGTCTCTCAAGTAGTTACGGGAGTGAACTGACACCTAGTCTGAGTTAACTAGTCTATCAGTCTTCAGTTAACTAATTGAAATAGAGTGAAGTGAGGAGGAGATCAGGGAATCATGAGTAATGTGCTAGTATGGTGGTGATCCCAAGGACATTGTGCATTAGTTGGTTATCATCACAATGTTTCATGGTGATAATCTTAATGTAGCATCTAGACTCCACTCAACTGATCAAACTGAAGTGAAAACTGAAGAGAATATTCTCCTAGAGGAATATTCTCCCTAAACTTTAGGAGACTGGATAATGACTAATAAACATAGGGAAAAATTTAGGAAAAAGAAATCACAGGTGTGTGTGAAGTACTCCAACAATACCAGACCATATATATGCTTTGTTGTGAACACCTTGAGTCAGTATCTGGTGGAGCCCAGATGTGTTCACCTTGTAGTTGCAAAGCATCTGATGAGATATGATAAGGGTACATTGGACTATGGCCTCTATTTTACTGGAGATTGTGAATTCAGATTGTATGGCTATACTGATTTAGATTGGGATGGAAGTGCTTCAAATAGAAAGAGCATTTAAGGATGTTGTTTCAGTTTGGGGTTCGCCGTGACTTCATGGCAAAGCAGGAAGCAGTCCAGTATTTCTCTCAGCATGGAAAAAGCAGAGTACATTGTAGCATGTTCCACCAATTGTGAATCCATATGGCTTCAAAAGTTGTTGACAGGTTTGTTCGATCTGGAAATGAAATCTACCATGATTCTATGTGATAACCAGAGTTGCATAAAGATGACAGAGAACCCAGTGTTCCATGATAAGACAAAGCACATAGAGATCTGGTATCACTATATTTGTGACATAGTGCAGAAGGGAGTTTTCAAGCAACAATATGTTGGAACATATGAGCATGTTGCAGATGTGTTGACTAAGCCTTTGTCTCGTGTGAAGTTTGAGTACTTTCGAGACAAGCTTGGTGTAGTCTGAAAGAACCTCCCTCGAAAGGGGGAGTGATATTGATGATACAATGGTATCTTGACCAACAACGAGTAGCTCAGTTAGGATTTTATATCCTAGGGGACTGATCATCCCTGGGAAAATATCGAAGGTCTGGTAAGGACGATCTGTCAGAGTACCTATGCATGTATATGCCAATTGTGGTCAGTAGTGGTAGCTCAGTTAGGATTTTTTATTCTGGGGAATCTTATGATTCCTGGGCAGATCCCAAAGGTATGGTATGGAAGATTTGTCAAAGTACCACGTGGTATCTTAGTTAGGATTCTATATAATATGGAATATTATGATTCCTAGGAAGATATTGAAGGTCCAGTAAGGACGGTTTGTCAGAGTACCACAGATGTTGTTGTTGATGCACCTACCTCATCTCCACTTTATTTCATTTCCATACATTTCTGGGCTGAGACGATTATTCCATTGTGTCTGGAGCACTCGTTTCAGTTAGGAACACTTTTCGTTTCACTCGAAAATGTTTTTTTTTGCCCAAGATATGGCCATTACAGTCAGATCCGAAGGTATAAAGCTTGAATATGCATTTTTTAAAATTTTTGTAGAGTAGTATTTTGGTTTTATTTCGGTTTTGTTTTATTTATTTCCAGGTTTCTAATCTTTTAGATCTGCGTATCCTCTTTGCCCCGCACCCTATGCGATCTCGGCAAATCAGAAACAGATAGGAAAAGGTGCATCTTCTGTGTAAGCTAACAGAGATCTAACCCTTGTTGTCATCGAGAAGCGAAATTTTTTTTCTTGTGTGAAAAGAGTTTTTTTTTAGCACGCTCTCCAAGGCCGTCAACAACAACAACATTACAATATGTTTTGCTAGATCATTTGGTCAAAATTTGTCTTATTAGGTAAGAGTTCTTGAGTTCAAGTCTCTCTTTTGTTACCTTTTTTGAAAAAGTTCATGCTAAAATTGTAAAGTGTATTTCACTTCAAGTATAAAAGTGAATCACTATAAGTAGCTTTAATATTTTATTTTAGAGTTATTTATTTTTCATGCAACTTTTCTGTTATAAAGTAACTTCATTGTAAAAGTGATCCCCACTTCTCTTTATAAAAGTGGATCACTTCATAAAGAAACTTACACAATCACGTGGTCATTTGGTTACCGATTGTGCCTTTTTTAAAAATGGCATAACTCTAACATCGAAAGTCCATTTTCAGTGCCGTTTTTTTTAAAACCTCATAACTTTTTGACCTCTTTTCATCCAGATCATCAGTTTCAGTTTTTAAATCCACATTATCTGCATATTTAATATGGCTTCTACAAGTACTGTCATGCTTACCAGCAACAACTACTTCCAATGGAAATCTCATATGGAATATTTATTAAGAAGTAAAGGCTTGTACCGGATAGCCTTGGGAAAGGAAAAAACACCCACTGATGCTGATAAGAAAGACAAGTGGGATAATAGGAATGAGAAATCATGTGGACTAATCATAATTTTCATCTCTCATGATTTAAGGTACCACCTTCAAGATATTGATGACCCCAAAGAAGCTTGGAACATGATTGAATCTATGTTTGGTAAACTCAATATTATTCGAGCACAACAATTAGAAAATCAAATACTAACCTTGAGTCCAAATGATTTTTCTTGCCTTGGAGACTATCTATATAGGTTTAAAACACTCAGAATTTTATGTGAAGAATGTAAGATAAAGATGGAGGAAGAGTGTTGCATCTATCCTATTCTTTCTAAGCTAGGTAGTGCATATTTTGCATTTGTGTCTACATTTTATGCCACGAGAGAGGCTCTAGGGGAAGAAGCTTATGAAACACCCACTCTTGAGTCCTTTTGTGCTTCTTTGATTCAAGAGGAAAATAAGCTTGTACAATTTGGAGTGATCAACACTGTAGGTCCCTCCAACAAAGCCTTAGTTTCCCAGCAGAAAGATAAACCCAAGTAACCCAAGAAGAAACATCCTCGCTACAAAAAAAAACAACATAAGGGTCCCAAACCTGCTCAGACAACTTTAGCTCCTACTGGTGACAAAGGAGCAAAATATAAAAGTAAGAATACTAACAAACATTGCAACTTTTGTGATAAAGATGGTCATGATGAGTCCAAATGTTTCAAGAAGATGGCAGCTTTAGAAGTAGCGATGAAGAAGCACAACATCAATATTGATTCTACTTATTCTTCTCACGGACATGCACTTTCTACTTTTGGTTTCTCCTTCAATTCAAATTCTACTACTACTTCTTCTTCTGATGAGTGGCTTATTGATTCAGGATCATCTTATCATATGGCTAAGGATAAAGCCATATTTTCTTCTCTAAATGAATGTAACACCAAGAAAATATTTGTTGGTGATGATAGATCTCTTAGTGTTGTAGGATCTAGAACAGTTCAAGTAGATAATGGTCATTTCAATGATGTATTATGTGTTCCAAGTCTTTCTTGTAACCTTCTATCAGTATATCAAATCACTCATTCAGGTGAAGGTAAAATTGTTGAGTTTTCACCTCACCAATTTGTAATCAAGGATCTAAAAGATCCTAAGCATGTTCTTGCAACTGGAATTTTTGATGATATTACCAGGTTATACAAGTTTGACAACTTTGGGTCATCAGCTTTTTCATCAGTTTTTGTTTCTCATAGCAATGACTTGAGAAAACTTCGGCATGAGCGGTTTGGTCATCTAAACTATCGCTCATTGCAGCAACTATGTAATCAACATATGGTGATTGGTCTTCCTCTTCTTTCATGCAGAGATGTTGTTTGTGCCGGTGAGGTTCTCGAAAAACATCATAGGGACAGTTTTGACAAACGTGCCTCTTGGCATGGCTCGGGTCCTTTGCAGCTTGTTCATGGTGATTTGTGTGGTCCACTTTCTTCTCCTTCTTTTTCTGGGTGCAAGTATTTCTTAACTTTCATCGATGACTTTTCCAGACGTACTGGGGTTTACTTCTTAAAACTCAAGACTGAAGTTTTTGATAACTTTTTGGCCTACAAGGCCCTTGTAGAAAAGAAATCTAGACATCAAATTCAAAGGTTAAGAATAGATAATGGAGGCGAATATGTGAACAATAATTTTACAAGCTACTACACTACATAGGGAATCCAAATGAAACACATTGTTCCATATACACCACAACAAAATGGTGTTGTTGAGACAAATAACTGCACATTAAAAGAAATGGCTAATTGTATGATCCAATCTAAGGGATTAAGTCTAAAGTATTGGCGAAAGCCATCAACTGTGCAAATTACATAGTAAATCGCACTCCCACAAAGGCTCTTAAAAATATAACACCAGAAGAAGCTTGGACTAAATTTAAACCAGATGTAAGTCACTTCCGTGTATTTGGCAGTATAGCATGGGCTCACATTCCTGATGAGAAAAGGAAAGCATTGCAGCCTGAAAGTGAGAAGTGTATATTTGTTGGTTATTCTGAAGATGTCAAAGGTTATAGACTTCTTCAATCACATTTTAATGAAATTATTATTAGAAGAGATGTTAAATTTGATGAAAATTTCTTGGCCTGCGAGCCTAATTCGGAGATTGTGACTTCTTCGGCCTACGAGCCATATTTAGCGTTTGTGCCTTATTATGATCTGGTTTCTTCTTAAGATGATGACAATGAGGATGAAAATCCACCTCCGCCTTCTCACCCTCCTCCAAATGAGTCCTTTGAACCTGAACCAGCACCAGCTCCATTGCTTCCTAGATGGGTCCATTCAACATGAGAAGCAGTCGGTGATCTTGTCGGTGATCCTTCAGATCAGCGTTAGACATGTTCACAGTTCCAGTGAGCCTCTTCTCTTTTGGCTCAAGTTTCAGAAACTCATGATCCAGAGACATTTGCAGAAGCTTCAGGTCATCCAGATTGGGATACA